>PVJA010008094.1:0-65848 GCA_004027025.1 Myocastor coypus
AATTGGAAAAAAAAAAAAAAAAAAAGAAATATGAAGGGACGGGCAGGAGGCAGGCTTGCTGCTGCTGCTGCTGCAGCTGCAGCCTTCTTAACTGCTGCACCATGGACTGCGACTCTTCTGCTGTGCTCCTCTGCCTTGGAACCAGCCAAATGGGGACTGAACCGGCTATGAAACATGAGCTGACGTAGACTTTCCTCCTCTAGCTTTGGATGCCAAGTGTTTTGTCTCCCAACAGGAGAAAGCAACCAAGAGACCTGGCGAGCCTTGAGTGCTAGTGACCACAGCCTGGCCTAGGTGGCAGCTTGGATTTCTGACCACTGCACCCAAGGGAACAAGCACTCACTGCACAGGCCCAGGGTGACAAGCGTCCTAGTGTTGCCAGATGGCAGATCCTATGGGACTTCTTTCCAGGTCCTTGGTGTCCTGAACAAAGCACTAAGACACCCAGAAAAGACAGAAAAGTTGCACATTTATCGAAGGCAGAAAAGAAATATCCTCAACAAGGCAAGAAGTATGGGACATGTGTCCTATCTAAAACTCACTTGCTGTTGTGCCAGATTTAAATTTTCCAGTGTAAAGACTCTCTTGGCTTTTTAAGAGATTCAGTAAATGAGGGATCTAGAGTAGTGTCCTTTGATTGGCTGTGCCCATATGCAAATGAAGGATTGAAAATAGCATCTTCTGATTGGTCTTTGAACACTGCCAGAATTAAATGAGAGATTCAAAATAGCACCTTTCTGATTGGTCTATAGTGCAACTGCTTAGATGGCTTAACCCTGGTCTTCCTGAGGTTGCCTTCAGAAACCGAAATAATATCTTAGACATAATGCAGCTTCATTTATGTAAGTAGATTAACCAGATAGCTGAATAGTTGATTCCCCCCTCCCCTTTTGATACTGGGGATTGAACTCAGGTTCTTCACATTGAGCTATATACACAGCCCTTTTTCAATTTGTTTTTATTTTGAGACAGGCTCTCAAAATAAATAAATTGCTAAGTTGCCAAAGCTGGGTTTGAACTTGCAACCATGCTGTGTCAACCTCCCAGGGGGCTGGAGTTACAAGGCTGCACTCATGGGCCTGGCTTTCT
The DNA here is from genome assembly GCA_004027025.1 of Myocastor coypus. Classification (NCBI taxonomy): domain Eukaryota; kingdom Metazoa; phylum Chordata; class Mammalia; order Rodentia; family Myocastoridae; genus Myocastor; species Myocastor coypus. Next base: position 1,090 of record PVJA010008094.1, read on the forward strand.
CTTTCCCTGTCTTTATCTACTAAGTTGTAAATGCTTGGCATTTTCACACCACTGCCTGACTTCAGACTGATCGGTCTAAAACAAGAGAAGTTCTCAGTCTCCCTCACCCCGTCTTCTCCAACTGCGATCTGGTGACTTTGGCGCTGCAGAATTACCTGCATGAGCATCTCCCTGGGCGCAGCAGTAGGCTTGGTCCCCCTGATCGCTGCATCCCCTGGTCCCAGGATGGCATTTGGGGTTGAGGGCAGCCCTATGTAGCCCCTCAGGGTATGTGGGCATTTGGAGAAAGAGGTCTCCTCTTATCACAGGGACACTTATGAGAATAGTCAAAGGTCTGTGCCACCCCATGGTGAAGGGGGGCACTTGCTGCTGAGAAAAACACTCAGAAATAAGCATCAGAGAAAGGGGGCATGCAGGGCACTGCGGCTCCTGTTCACTCCCCTCGCCAGCAGTCCAGTCACAAAGGCACTAAGCGGCATGCTGATCTTTCTGGGTCCGGGATCCCTGTTCTCCCAGCGAACTTGGTTCCACCAGCATCTTTCCCAGCCAGAGTGCCGAGCCTGCTTCACACGTGCAGCTTGTCATCAAGACTGCGGTGCCACAGGGACCGGGAACCCTAGAACACCCCAGGATCGAAGGGCACCAAGGAGGACGGTCTCTTCCTGCACCTGGGACCTGACACTTACACTCAGACAAAATCAGAGGCTTTCTGGAAATCCTTTCTGTGCAAATTAGCCAAAAGGAGATAACAACCTGTCACCTGAGATCAAACCAGTACCATCAGCATTAGCATCTGCTGCCCTGGCTGTCTCAGTTGCTAAATAACTCAGCCTTCAGCCTCTGCCCCAGCATCTGGTGAGACTCAGACCGAGGCTCTGTGACCTGGAGGACATGACACATCAGCTGCTAGAATCCCATCCAGGGCGGGGCAGCAGCTCCAGGGGTCTCCCTGGGGCACAGATCCTCCTCCCTCTCCCTGCAGTTGGCTAAGGTCCTGTCTTACATGCTAGGAATCGTGCCAACCTCCAGAGCACAAGGATGTGCAGCCCTCCCCAAGCGCAGATGGGGACATCAGTAATGACTGCATAATGTTTTCATCAGATCAACCCCAGGTACTTCTCAGGAAGCGGTGACCCCTGTGTGAGTGGAAGGAGGTTTGTAGAGAAAACCTGAAGCAATGGACACAGGACAGGTAGGTAGTATAGGTTGCTGAAGGACTGCTTCAACAGAGCAGTGGCATGAGAAGCCCTCAGGTAGTGGGAAAACAGAGGCAGCGACTGTCAGCAAAGCACAAAGCTGGGTGTGTCTGAAATAAGTCCAAGAGGAGATACTGAGCTGGGGACTGGATCCCATCCACCAGCACCAACCTGGTAGGTCACAGATGATGCCTGGATGGTACCCCTTGCCCCCAGGCAAACAGGAGTTAAAGGGGATCCCATCCCCAAAGGAACGGGTTCCTGTGTTCCTGCAGTCTTGGGAAAGGTGCTTCTGGAGCACAGGCATCTATGTGTAGCCTCATTTTCCCAAAGGTCCCCTCATGCTGGACCCCCCCCCCCCAAGTAGACCGAGAAGGTTGACCCACTAGGGGCAAAGTCACCATGCCCATTTTGGTACTGGGGCAGATATTCCCAGATGCTGGGTTCTCTGGCTAATTTTTCATCTTTCAGATCAGTCACATAGGTTTCTATCAACTCAATATTGAAGCCACCAGGGTGACCATTCTTGACATCATCACTGCATGATGTCACCCCTGAAACAATGCAATTGTCCCCACATGAAACACCTTTCTGTTCCTAAGCCCCTTGTATGTGATTACACCGTAGGTCTCCAAGGCTATACTCATATTCTGTGATCACATTTTATGCCCCAAAATGTTGGGACTTGAAGAACAATTTGTCAGGATGTTTCCCCCTGGTCCTGTGCCAAACACTACCAAACAAAGGTAGAAGCATGACCCAGCTCTCTTCCCCAGCAGCTGAACCATGTCACAGAAAATATGCATCCATCTTCTTCTGTGACGCAGGCACCAAGATGTTGTATGATCCCCCATCCTTGCCAACACCATGCAATTCTTGGTAACCCTCAGACAGATTCTGAATCAGAACTCAGAACTCCAGCCCTTCTAATAGCTATCACCCATAGCCACCACCCTCTTCCCGATCCAAAGCCTCTGAGAGATGTTCCCTCTGGGAAATTTCTAATCAGACTTTGTATGGATGGCACAGAGATTTCCGGCCTGGCCCGGTCCTCCCGCACACCACAGGCAGATGTCCTGATTTCAGAGTGTTTTCTGCCCCAAGGGCATAATCTGCCACTTCCTGCTTTTCTGATAGGAATTAAGAAGGCAGACTTGTCTAGCAATCCATTCAGCCCCTGCCTGCTCAATCTTTCCTAGAAGCGCAGCAGAGATACAGACCAGGAGAGCAGCATCCAGGTTCCCCCAGCTTCTCTCACCTGCACAGGGCTCCTTTGTGCTGGCAGTGGCAGAATCCAAGCCATGGGTACTGTGTTTACAGTCCGGTTTGTCTGGGAAGCTCCTTGTGGTGTACAGTTCCCTTCCGGTACAGCAGTCAAAGCATTGCCCAGGCTGCAGCCGGGAGTCTGCATCAGGAATCCTCAGAAGTGCTGCTCCAGGAGCTTGGCACCGCCTGGCGCCACCAGCCATGTCCATGCTCCACGCAGACTGCTGACCTGGCACTGGCGCTGCGTGCTATAACTCGCTCGCACAGGAAGCTTTAACTGTCTCTTCCCCGAGCTCACAGACCTCGAGGCTGCAGGAGATACGTTTTCCTGCAGTGCCACGATTCCTTCGCCCGGCCACCCAGGGGCTCACAGCCCGCCCGATGCACCGCGTGCTAGCCCAGAATCCATCACTCTGAGCCTGCTGATTATTAATTCCAAGGCTTCTGCTTCCCTTCTCTCTTGTACTAGTTAAGCCAACGAAAATATATATTAAACATGAAGCTAGAAAGATTCAAATGCTTTCATCTATCAATCGAAGTCATTTTGTTTAACAAAAATTCTGGCTACTGTTCTTTCATGCACATACAATGGCTCTTCTCGTTTAATTTATCTAACTTTAAAAGTCCATGTGGACAGGACATGGTTAATGGTGGGGAGACATAATTTTTTTTTTTTTTTTTAAATGTAGCCACAATCTAGGTTAATTATGCACACTAGAAAGATAGGGATTGTATGGCTGGCAGGATAAAGGGATGAATCTTGAGAGTGTATTTGGGACTTAGAAGAGCTGGGTTCCGTTTGCAAAAACGACAACGACTCCACTGTGTAGAGGCCTGGGGTTCATCTGACTCCCGGCCCAGGAGCTCTGGGCTGGCCAGCCTGGGGGCTTCCTGTCACAAAGGTCCACGCCAAAATCTCTCTTGTTTTCTTCCACCAGCACACATCTGCTTCTAGCTTTTACAGGCAGCGTGGCAAGCGCTGGGATGACTGAGGCGCGGCAGGCTGTCCACGCCCCATCCGCCCCCTTCGTGGTTCTGCGACGTCTTGAACGATTTGCCCCAACGGTGGAGGCCTTGTGTTCTCGTGGCCGAGACAGAAAACACTGCCTGCTGCTGCTGCTGAAAGAGCAACCGGAAATCGTGGCGCTGATACAGGCCTAACTTGCTGAAACTGTGCTTCGTCCACTGCTTGCGCGCGGTAAACGTTAAGCATTACTAGCGCTGTATTCACGGGTCCTGATCTTGCCCCCGCTCGCTTTTATATCTCTGTGTTCTTAGACCTGAACATGCAAATGTGGTCTTGTACCAGTCCAAGGGTGGATTCACACAACTGTGAGTTGTAAGTAACTACACAGATAAATTGCATCTGTGCTAAGTACGTACAGACTGTTTTTACTGCCATTACTCACTAGGTGATACAACGCAACAACTATTTGCATAGCATTTACAATGTATCAGGTGTTGGCAGGCCAAAAACAGCAGATAAAAGCGCCTGCAAGAAGACGCAGGGCACGCTGAGACCGCAATTGAGACTGGGCGTGGTGGTGCGCCTATAATCCCAGTTCTGAGGAGGCTGTAAATAGGCAGATCACTAGGAGTGCGAACTAATAGTGAGACCCTGAACACCTTGTAGATGCTTCCCTAAAAATAAAAAAATAAAAATAAATGTATCAGGTATCGTAAGTCACTGAGCATGTGAGGTGATGTATGAGGGGCTGTGTACAAATGCTACACCATGTTGGTTTTTTTTTTTTTGTCTTTTTGAGACAGGGTCTCACTATGCAGTTCAGGCTGGCCTTGAGCTCACTTTTGTAGCCCAGGCTGGTCTCAAACTCGCACCAATCCTCCTGCCTCAGCCTCCCGAGTGCTGGGATTACAGGTGTGTGCCACCACGCCCGGCTACACCATGTTATTTAAGGGACTTAAGCGTCAAGTCCTTTGGGTTTGGGGGTTTCTGGGGGCCTTGATGTCAGTGCATACCAAAAGAAAATTGCTTGAGTAAGAATCCTTGTGACGAAGCGGGATTCTGCTGACTCTTGCTGTGCTATGGCCACATCTATGCCGCTCTCAGGTAGTGTCACTTTGCCAGGTTCCCAAGGCATGTACTGAAGACGTGTTCCATGCCTCAACACTCTGCAAAGCATGTTTTATGTTACCTCTGGGTGTCAGGATACTGTTTAATGTGTTTTTCCCTCTTAATAACCACTTAAAATACTCTCAGTTTTAAAATACAATAGCAACACACTAAGGTCACAGAGTTTCATCTCAGGTTGGGAATTTAATTAGTGTCCAGATATGATAGGAACTCAGAAAGTATAATTCAAACTATAGCCTTGTATGAAGGACTTAAGCTAAGGGACTCTAAACAGATAAGAAGAGCTGACAGAGATTTTCCAGGTGGAGATGGCATTTGTCTTGTCATTCTCCTCATCCTGCCTTTCTAGCTATAATAGTGATTGTTTTTTAATGCATTTAGGACAGGGGATACAGGGTGTATAGGCTCTCACTACATAAATCAGACTTGTAGTGATTCGCCTGTTTTCAGCCTTGCAAAGTGCTGGGATTACAGGCACAGACTACCAAGCCAAGTCTCAATCACCATCTCGGCACGTGCCAGAAGCAGGGCTGGCACAGCATGCTGGGGATCGAACCCCAGCCACCCGACTCTGCCAAAGCAGACGCTGCAGTCCACTAAACTAGCTGTAATAGTGACTGAACAGCAGCTTCTTAATTTTGGGTAGCTCCTAGGAAAAGCTTTCTGAGATGGGCCTCCAAACAGTTATTGCTGTTTTAGTTATGTAGCTCTCACACTGAATATTCACAGCAGTAACTGTGAAAACCACTGAGGGCTGAAGTGCAGACCAGAACCCTTTCTCTGCCAATGACCCCTTTCTGAGCCCCTCCATGGACATCTGTAAGATGTGACTGAAATTAATGGGGCAAGTTTAAATACAGAAATTCTACTCCAGGAAAAGACTTGGGGCCGGGTGGGATGGCTCAGTGGCCTAAAGTGCCTGCTTAGGAAAGCTTGGGCAGCTGCAGGGACCGCGGTTCAATCCCTGGCACCATATGCTGCACCAGCCCTGCCCTCAGGGCAGGCTGAGCTGACCATAAAAAGAAATAAATACACAAACAAAAGTTCTGAAACAAGAAAAAAATAAATAAAAAGAAAAAAAAAGGAAAAGACTCAAAGTGCCCTCTTTGAGCCTATCTGCCTGGCCACTTTCTGGTGTTCTGTTTCCTGGGTGTCTTAATAACATGTGATCAGAAAAACAGTGAATTTTGCTGCCCCATACCACCCAATGGAAACACAGTCTATGAAAATGTAACTCTAGGTCCTACTCCACTTTTAATTATTGATTTATTTATTTACTTATTTATTTGGAATAGAGTCTCACAGTGATCAGACTCACACTAATCCTCCTATCTCAGCCTCCCAAGTGCTGGGATTACAGGTATGTCCAATCACAAACAGTTTCAGGGCTGACACAGTGTGCCTGTGGCTCTGGGACTGGCCTGGCATGTGACACTGGGGATCAAAACTGGGTCCTTGTGTTTGGCAGGCAGGAGCTTAGCCAGCTGAGCTATCTCCCCAGCTCCTCATCCACTTTAGTTACCATATATGGCACTGTGCCAGTTCTTTTTGTTATCTATTTGTTTGTTTACTTTTACTGAGATTTTTTTTTTTTGTATTTGTTTGTTTTGAGACAGGGTCTTATTATTTAATTCATTATGGCAGTTTCTGACTTTTCCACAAGTTCAAAATGAGCAGTTCAGATCATGGAGGCACCCAGGACAGCACAACTTACAGACCCTCAGGAAAGAGGACTCCAAAGCTGCTGCAGAAAGCAGCAAGGAAGACGGGATGAGTGTGTTTGGGAATGGTCTGATGCACGTGCAGGTGTGCAGAGCAAGTGGTAGGATCTGGAGAGAGTTGGCAATGTGTTTTCAGTCCAATCATTATTTCCTGATGTGAATACATACCTGCTTTTCTTTTCTTCTTATTTAAAGAGAATAAAAATTAGTAAAATAAAAAATATTAGATAGGATACAGGATTTCATTAAACACAATAATGGGAATTCACCAATGGTTGTTATATTGCATATTGTTGTCTTCAAATTAATTGTTTAGATTACCTGACATAAGATGTGAAACTATTTAAAAAACAAAAAAGTTTTTTAAAAATTTACAAGGAGAGGAAAAGAAAAACATAGGCATTAACTACTCTTTTCAGTGGACCAACAGAAATCAGCAGTACAATTATTCAAGCTATTGTGTATGTATATATATATATATATATATATATATATATATATTCCCTTCCATCTTTCTTTTGTCCTTTAATTCTTTTTCTTTGTTTTTTTAAATTTTTTTTCTTGTTTTGTTTGTTTATTTATTTTTATGGCCAGCTCAGCCTGCCCTGAGGGCAGGGCTGGCACAACATGTGGTGCTGGGGATCCAACCGCGGTCCCTGCAGCCACCTGCAGGCACTTTAGACCACTCAGCCATTCTGCCAGGCCCTTTCTTTTGTCCTTTTCCTCATCCCAGTTGTTCCTTCCCTTTAGGCAGCTTCATTCCCTTTCACAGTATCTATTATACCTTTCAGATTTATTTACAGGTTCTTACATTTGTGAGACAACATGTTCACACGTTTCATCTAAGTATGGTCTATAGTTGCAACCGTCTACCTGTGGTTTCAAAGAAGCTACCCTCCAAATAATTATTCCCCTCTGTGTCTACTTTTCTTTGAGTACCCCAGGAATAAAATCAAGGTACCACTCATCTTTGCTTCCCTGAATTCTAGTAAAGTGTCTCTCAACCCTGTACCATTAAAATTGTGAGCTGACGATTATTTTCTTGGTGTGTGTGGTGGCCCATGATACTGAGTGCTGTCCTGGTTTCTACTTTCTTGATGCCAGCAGCAACTTCCAGCTGAGCAGATAAGCTTTGTCCCTCAACACAGCCAACGTTTCCTGAGGACGACTTCAACCCCACTGGAGAATCACTGCAGTCCTCAGACTACTGGGTCAGAGTTGATGCTGGAGAAAAAGGAATTGTTGAGCCAATATCAAATTGAAATAGGATTTGTTTCATATAACATAATTTGCAGCCATTTGATGATTAATATCTTTCAATTTATTCCACTACCAGAGGACATATTACAAATTCATCCATTTATTCATTTAATTGGTAAATTGAATGGATCCACTGAGCCCTTATTGCAGTTTAAGTACTTTCTAGCCCTGAATGTGGAGTTGTAAGAGAAATAATTCTCTGTCTACACTGAGGTTTTCTGGTAAATAAAAATCCTTCCAAAAGTACCAGTGCATGCAAACAGACATATGCTCCCAGTTAATAAATCCAGCCATTGACCCATGCACTTATTAATTCATTCAAGAGCCAATGCCATCCTGGTCTCTGTGAGACACTGCTATGTCTGGTGTCAAAGCTATGTAAGACATAGCTCCTGCCCTGGGGCAGTAGGGGTGGAAAAAATTCTGTAAACAAATGCATGTAATAAAATATTTATTCTTCCATAAAGATCTAGTCAGAGTGTTTCATAATAGCATAAGGCTATTGAGCGCAATGCATCCTGTATCCTGCAGCTAACTGCCTAGGATTGAGGAGACCATGAAAGTAATCAGAAGGGAATTGTAGTTGAAGCAGGGGAGGCTGCAGGGCCTACAGTGGATACGCCAGTTTTTATATTCTGGGCTAGTTCATAGTTATTTTGATGCATGCTTGGAAATACTTTGATACTCTTCCCATTAGAAGTGGAGTCTAATCCACTTCCCCTTGAGTACAGCTGACTTTAATAACACATATCTCATAGGATGTGGTAGAAATAAATGGTGGCGAGGGACTGAAGAGGAGTGACATAGAGGTAGGACAGCTCAGCCTGACTCTCTCCATCCAGGAAGCCCTGTCTTGGACCCCTGGCCACCATATTGTATCAAAGTTCCATATGGCATGGCCATGTGCAGGTGTCAGGGCTGACATCCTTATTTCCCTGAAATCCTAGTAGTAGTCACAGTAGGCACATTGGTCTTCTGACATGGAAGTTTTTGTAGGAGTCCAGTCCCATCCTGCTATTGTGGTAGTTAGCTAAATTAGAAATATGATAGGCAGTTAGACAAGGCTGGGCCCTCAAGGATGACATGGAAGACAAGGTGACTTTACAACTATAGAAAGGCACTCCTCTGCCAGGGGCCAGATCTCAAGACAAGAGTAAACAATGTGGCCACATACTTCCCTAAGGATGGTCATCAGAGATTGATGTGCTAAGTAAATATCAATCACTTTGAAAGAACCTGAAAGAGTCACCAGTCTAAACCCAACAGGAACAGACCTTGTCTGGTATTATTGCCTGCTTACTATGTGATTTGCTTCCCCATTTGGTACTGGATTTAATCAATTTTACCTGTACAGTGATGCTTGTAATCTCACTGGTTTGCCATAGTTTGACCCACCTCAAGCCTGCCTAAGTGTATTCCCAAGTTCTCCGTCATCTTAGACCTGCCTCACCACATGGTTTTCCTCCATAAAAGTTCCTAGAAGAGACAGCTTCCCAAGGACAACCTGCTCGGGGAACCCCTTCCTGTCCCTCTCTCAGACGGGAGCTTCCTTTCCCCCCAATAAATCTATTCTGCTCATAACACTCCATTTGTTCCTGAAATTCATTCTTCAGTTTTAAAGAACACAAACTCATCCCAGGTACTTTTCAGGTTGGGAAATCATTTTTTCCTTACATCATTTTGTAGGTCATCCACCCAGGATCAGTGTTCTCCCTATATCATTTGGATGTTTCCTGTATCACTATTATCTGAATATTTTTATTTCCTCAAAATTCACATATTGAAATCGTAACCCAAGCTTAGAGAGAGGAACTTTGGATCTGATTAAGTCAGGAAGGCTCTGCTCCTATGGATGGGGCTGAGTTCTCAGCAAGAAGCCCTGAAGAATAATAAGAAGGAATACTCAACATGACTCGCAATTGGAGAAATGCAAATTGAAGCAGGACTGAGATTCCATCTCACCTCAGAAAGAACAGCGATCAGCAAGAGGACAATTGCTAACAGATGCAGGCCAGGATGCAGGGGACAGAACAGTGTTGTCAGGGAGAAAAACTAGTACAACCATCCTGAAATCAGTGTGAACATTCCTCAGAAAACGGAAACCAAACTTCACCCCACCTAGGTATTGCCCTTCTAGATATTTTCCTAGGTAGAATTAAAGACATCACGTGACAGTGATGCATGCATCCCAATGTCTATACCAGCACAATTCACAATAAACTCTCGGAAGCAGCCTCTCTGTCCATCAAGAGATAAGTAGACAAAGAAATGTGTTATTTATATGCAACGGAGTATTACTCAGAGCCTCAAAGAAAGATGAACTTGAACCATTTGTAGGAAGACAACTGCTCCTTAAGAGCACAGTGTTAAGTGAAGTGAATCGGACACACAAGCTTAAGCATCCATGGTTTCTTCTACATGAAACACCCGAACGATAAATAAGGTAAAAATCAAAACACAGGCTGAACAGTTAGAATAGGGAGGTCAGGTACGCTCTCAATGTGACATAAAATTAGATTACAACCAAGCTAGTGTGATGATGGGTGCCTATGATACCAGTACTCGGGGAGGCTGAGGCAGGAGGATCACAAGTTGGACCCCAGAAAGGGCAATTTAGTGACTTGGGAAGACAATGCATCAAATGAAAAGTAAAAAAAATGACTGGAGATGTAGCTCAGTGTTAAGGTGTTGGATTTGGTCTTCAGCACAACAGTAATAACATTTTAGAAGATCCCAGCCCTGCCCTGCAGAAAGGTCACTTCCTGTCGCCTCATGGCTCCATGCACTCAAGCATTCATTCAGGCTCCAAGAACTGTCCTGCATCTATGCTGTAGCTGGGCAGCAAAATAAAAGGCCACAGTCACAGTGCTCAGAAAGTCCCCAGCCTGGGAGGGGACAGATACACCGAGCCTGAAGGCAATGCTGGCCAGCCTTTGGCTTTTTATTGTTTTTACCATTGACCAGGTAGAATTCAAATTTGTGATTCTCCTGCCTCAGCCCCAGCCCCCCCAGCAGGCCAGCACTTCACATAAGCTCTGAACATTGCCCAGGAACCCAGTGGCAACCTTTACCTCTACCTTTCTGTTTTCTCCACCAGGCCTTCTCTAATTTGCAGGATTGACAATTTTAAACTAAAAGGAATCTACCAAAATGGAAGAGACCTAGCAAGACAAGTATTGGGCTCCAGTGGGAATCATTTCAAGCCAGGACATTACTTGTTTCTCTTCATCTTTAGATAACAATAGACTGACTGCAGAAAAGGCCCTTCCCCATGCTCAGATTCCTCTCTGCTCTCCTGTGCAGGGGTGTCCCCAGAATCCTCACCCTTGGGTGCCTCCCCCAGGATGGACTCTGGAAAGTCTCCTGAGCACCTCTATGATCACCCCATCCTCAGCCGACTCCTCGACTCCTCCTCAATCCCTCCCTGCAGCCAGAAAGGGCACGGCTCAGTCACTTCAAGGTCAAATGTGGTTTTTCTCTTGTTAATTATTTTGGTCACACTGTGTGTGCTTGGAATCATATTACAAATAAAGTCCTGATGACGGAGGGGTTGGAGACATTTTTACATACCTTAATTACCTTTGCAAATACATCCAGCCCCCAGAGCCTTTAGAAGATGCCTGGTGTACATTTCAGCTATAATTACTGTAGGTTTCAGTTTCACCTGATGGGTTTGCAAATTAACATGAGTCAATTGAGTTTTGGGTTCACGGTTTGGGTCGGGTCAAGACCCTTGAAGCATTCCTAGATAAGGTGGATAATATTAATTTCTTACGATAATAGTGAAGAAGACAGACATGAAAATAACCCTTCATCTCCAGCTCCAAGATCTTTAGAAAAGTATAAATGAAAGACCTTTGAGTGACTCTTTCTTTCTTTCTTTCTTTCTTTCTTTCTTTCTTTCTTTCTTTCTTTCTTTCTTTCCCAGACACTAAGGATTAAACCCACAGCCTCCCCTCCCCCAACACCCTAGCTATTTTTATAAATTTTCTGTCGTGAGACAAGGTCTTGTAAAGTCTCTAAGTTGCTGTCTCAACCTCCCTGAGTGCTGGAGTGTTGTACACATGCACTATGACAGTTCTGCCAGCGATTTTCCTATCACAGCACATGGCAGGAACTTGTATGGTCATAAGCTACAAAGCGTATGTGTGCCACTTCTGAAGTAAGTTGGTCCGGGCCCACTGCTAGGTCACAACTCTCATGTGGCTTCTCTTTATAGTATCCTGTCCCATTTGGGACACATAAATCACCCCAGCACCCTTGCTGGATAGAAAAGATGCATTCTGGTACTTACTGTATGTTCTAATACCTAGGAGTCCTCTGAAAAGATGACACTATCATGGAATTGTTTGCCAAACACACATTCTCCATAGTAGGATTTACTTTTTGTGATAGGGAGCCAAACTCAGGACCATTGCACTGGGCTCCATTCCCAGTCCTTTTATTTATTTATTTATTTATTTATTTATTTATTTATTTATTTATTACTTCTTAAGCCAGGTTCTCTCTAAGTCTCTAGGCTGCTCAGGCTGAGCTTGAACTTGGAGTGCTCCTGCCTGTCACCACTCACAAGAGGCCATCTTTACAATGCACGCAGAGAGGCTCCCACACCGCCAACAACGATCTTCCAGGCCACCAGCTCCCCATCCCTGCACCTTTATTCTCCCCTCCCTTCCTGTGATTCCCCAGCACACAAGGCCACACTGCAGCCTCACTGAGGCTTCATCTTCATGCATGGTCCTGCTCCCTCTTTCTCAGCCCAGCTGTCCATCCTGAGGTTCTTCCTGCCTCCCACCCGCATCTCTCCCTTGCTCCAAGTCCCCTTCCCTCTGGGTTATTTGTCTCCCACCTACAAGCAAAGTAACTATTATAATGGACATAATATGCCAGTGAATATCCTTGGTACTTAAGTACTTAGATCCAGGGCACAGTGGCACAGGTAGTGTCCCAGCCCTACATGACCTCTCAGAACGTGGGTGCTATGCAGTGATGTTACAACTTATTGAGTTGAATATAGACATCTCTTGTGCGTGTGTGCATGCATGTATATGCATGTGTGTGTGCGTACATGTGTGTGTGTGCATGTGTGTGTTACTAGGGATAGAGCTAACACTTTACATTGAACTAAATTGCTAGTTCCCCTTTTAAAAATTATTTTCCAGCTCAGCATTCTAATCTAGCTTTTCATTTTATGCCTTGTGGTTAAACTTTTCTGCTGGGTGGTTAAAGGCAAGTTTAAGCATGACCTGTATAGCAAAACATGTAACTTTTGTATCTTCCAAGTTCAGTCAAATCCCCTCAGGCTTTAGTTTGGAACCATGTACAGTGCTTTTTAGAACTGTTGTCAGTGTCAGCCATCTGGATGAATCACAGCCATTGCTTGACCAGTTTGCTTTCTGTGAAAGCCTGAGAGAATGTTTTCTCGCTAAGTGACTCTCCTTTGGCACACTGTCGATCTTCAGGCCCTTTCCTCTGTAGCTCCATAATCTCCTTGAACAGAAATTTTGAGAAACCACTGAGTTATAGGATGTCATAACACAGCTTGTCTTATGTCCTGAGCCCTCATTGAGCTTTAAGGGCTAGGGCCAAAATATTGGCTATCCTTGTAACCCTTCTTTTTCTCTAATTTTTGGTCTGCAAACTTATATTCCTAACTCACCAGAAGAAAAGCTTAGTGATACTGTTACTGTATAACATAAACACTTAAATGAATAGCTTCTAACGTTGTCAGTTTTACTAATAACCCACTGTGATTACCCAACACTGGGTTATGTATACAACTCCTTTCTCTTAGTTCAGTGAGAAGAAATTTGGTTGTACCAATAATGATTTGAAAAATTATAACATCTATGTCCTGTGCTCTGTATATGTAATAGCAGGACAACAATATGCATTGTATCAAATATTGAAATGTACTACTAACATGTTTTGAAACTGTCACATTGTTATACATTGTTATTTCTTATTAAAAGTAATAAAAATAAATAAATAAATATTATTTTCCATTTAACCCAGGGTTTCCCCTAACTACTAACTTGTCCTGGTGCAGTTTGAAATTAAGATCCTCCTGCTCCATCCTGCTGGAGTGCCAGGATGCAGTGCCTGGGTGAGCACAGGCTATCTTTTAAGGCTACAAAAATATTATTCTTAAGCTTTCACAATCACAAAGAAGGAAATCCGTTCTCTTCCTTAATTTTCCTAGGGGATGAAGATGTTTCTCCTCATTTCCCAACTGAACAAAAGTAAAACTATTGTGTAAAACTTTAGGAGTTTTCTCCGGGTACATAGGATATAAAAGAATGTAGCTTTCAGCCTAGGTTCACAAAATACCTTCCTTTAAATATGTGAAGAAAAGGGAGAATATGACGGTGACCATCAGTTAGCAAAATAACAAAAGCATCACGAGAAACATTTTTACAGTTAAGCAAGACCTGCAGAAATCCAAAGGCATGCTTCCATTTCTCCAGAGCTGTTTCAAAAATAATGACTGAAACCTGAAAAAGACGTGAAAGCTATGTGTGCAATTTACAACGTGCCAATAGCATTCTGCAGAGACCAATTCTTTAACAGATTGTAAAAGAATTAAGTTTTAACATGAACCCTGTGCCAAATGAGGACGCCTGAATCTCCCTGTTTCTGTTCTGTAATTAATAGGGAGAGCCATGCTCACCCAGGCCTGGGGCTCAGGAAAAAATGTTGGGGAAACCCTGGCCCTACTCCACGGACTCCAGGGGGAGCAGGGGACACTGAAGTCACCTCTCCTCTGTGAGCAGCAAGAGACATGCTCAGACGGTTTGATGTCAGTCTTCCCCGTCGTGGCTGAGGCAGCAGTTGACATTCAGAAAACCTAAGGTCAGGCCTGAAATTCCCTGGTGTGCTCTTCCTGGTGAACTCAAAGAACAAATGGAAAGGAAAAATATTAGAACATCTCGTTTTCATGCTGGAAAATGCTTCCTAAAAATCACATTTTGGAAAAAAAAAAAAGTATTTAGAAATTTTGCATAAGAAAAACGCAATGAAATATCCACTCAAGGCATAATTAACCTGCAAAAGAGGCCACAGAATCGCACCCAAAGAACAAATACACAAACCAGAGGTCCCAGCACTCTGGGAGGCTGAGGCAGGAGGATTCTGTCTGAGCCCAATGTAAGAGATTTAGTGACTTAGCAAGATCCTGTCTCATAATAAAAAAAAAATAAGAAATTAACTTTCTGAGTTAAATGGAAAATGATTTTTAAAAGGCAGACTACAGTGTAGTTCAATATAAAGTGTTAGCTCTATCCCTAGTAACACACACACACACACACAAGAGAGATGTCTACATTCAGCTCAATAAGTTGTAACATTACTGCACAGCACCCACTTCCTGAGAGGTCCCTTAAAGTTAAAATTTTTCTTGCCAGGGAAAGAGTTCAATGTGGAGATCCTAGGCTAGCCACAATATACAAAGAAAAAGAAGTTACAAATGTGTGTCACAAAATTCACCACTTTTGATATGGTTGGAGACTGGATGAAGTTTTCATATTTTCTGGCTAATCAGTTTGGAATTAATTTCATAGACATAAGGTCTCCTACTTCTAAGTGAAGTGTCCTATATGCTTGTCCTTCAGGTTAACTAGATCTCTCTCTCTCTCTCTCTCTCTCTCTCTCTCTCTCTCTGTGTGTGTATTTGTGTGTGTGTCTCTCTCCTGTCTCATCGTTCTCTTCTTCTCCTTGTCCTTCTCTTCTTCTACCTCTTCTCTTCTTTTTCTTCTTTTTCTTCTTCTTCTTCTTCTTCTTCTTCTTCTTCTTCTTCTTCTTCTTCTTCTTCTTCTTCTTCTTCTTCTTCTTCTTCTTCTTCTTTCTTCTCCTTCTCCTTCTTCCCTTTATAATAGCCAGAGAGTTCACTTATAATTATAATTCATATCACATAGATCCATCCCTTCTTAGATATTGGTGAAGGAGGGCACGCTAATTCCAGAATAGAACCATATCCATGAAAGAAACGGCTCAGAAGCCACTCTTTCCTAACTCACTTGCTGTCTAATGTCGCATGTGTATGTTGACACACAAAGTCTTACGGATCAAAGCTTTTGTCATGATAAAATATTCCCCTCTATTTCCACCAATAACTTTGGCTGAAAATCTATCCTGCTGGCACTTCTTTAGTACCGTCTCTTTTGTTTACTGTCTTCATGGCATTGTTTTCCCCATGCTTTACATTCACAGTATTTGTGATATATTTTTTTTTCTCTTTGTTCTGAAAGATAAATATGTAAAGTACTATAGTCATGTTGGAGAAGAAGGGGACGGGCAGGAGTCAAGAGAGCCCAACCCAAGAGCTAAGGCAGGCCCTGGCCTCCAATGCCCCAGATGACCTGTCACGGGAAGGCAGACCCAGCTCACAGAGCAGGGCAGGGAGAGAAGCGCTTGACACCTGCTGGATGTGTCTGAAACCTGAACTGCTGTGTCTGCCACCGCGTTGGCAGCCAAGTGCTTGCCTTGCTGAGCCCCAATCTCAGCATCCCAAGCAGCAGCATCAAGAGCTTAATACAATGCCATTCCACGAATGGAATAAAGCAGAAAGTCCACCTTTCTTCTTTGCCAACAATCTGCGACTGTAGCCCCCGAAAGGGAGCACTGGTTGAAATTTTTTTATGCCTTCCTGCATTTCAACTCCAGCCTTGACTACACAGTGAAACTGAAAGACATGATGCCTGTTTTAAAAAAAAAAAAAAAAATAGAGGAACGGACACATTGCAGTGAGTCCCCTCAGAATGCTCCCCCCCCCACCTCAAGCACACCCTTCCTCTCATCTTGTCCGCTTCCTCCTCCTGAGGGTCTCAGCTCCACTGTCCTGCCTGCCTCAATGTGCTGAATGGACTCACAGTGTTTCCGCTTCATGATCATTGTGACTTTAGGGAAGAGCCGGAAGCTGCTGCAGAAAATGGCAAGGGCGATGCGGGGGGAGGGCGGAAGGGCATTGAGGGGCATCTATGGTAAAGTGTGCTTTGCTACAATGAAGTCTCTAAAAATATAAATAAGTAAAGCTTCGCTGTGTTCTCTGATCACCCCTGCTGTGCTCTCTGGGGCACACCAGTCCTGACCACAGAGGTACAGGGAACGCCCCCAGCCCAAGCTTGCCCACGACTTCCCCTGGAGCTGGTGAGTCCGGTCGCGCAGGACTCCTGTCATTCCAGCTGTTTACAAGCCACCCAGCCCCCACTCAGGCAGCCTGGAGAACTCATTCAAAGGTCCCTAAGCCTGAGCCTCCGTGGCCCTTCACTGCAAGGCAGAGGCTGTTCCTCAGCCCGGCCTGCTAGGCCTCTCTCTGCTGTGATCTCAGCAGTGGTTGC
The DNA here is from genome assembly GCA_004027025.1 of Myocastor coypus. Classification (NCBI taxonomy): domain Eukaryota; kingdom Metazoa; phylum Chordata; class Mammalia; order Rodentia; family Myocastoridae; genus Myocastor; species Myocastor coypus. The sequence goes on from PVJA010008094.1 coordinate 17,963, forward strand.
GGGCCTGGGGTGAGCAGTACAAGGCAGCTGTAGGGCTGCTCCCCTTGGGGAGCCTTCCTGCCTAAATCAAGCCTGTTCCCTTCAGCTTAGAGACAACACCTTAAGGGCCCCGGAATGTCCCCGCAGCTGCCAGGCCTGGCTTCTCTTCAGGACGCGCGGGAGCCCGCTGGCTGCCAGGCACAGCCCTGTAGATTAACTGATGCCAAGAAAGTCTTGGAAATGAATGAATCAAAAAGCCACCGTCCAGGCGTGGATTCCGCACGATGCATGACTCAGCGTGCAAAGATAGCAGATCCGGATGTGTGGGTTTAGCGTAATCCCACCTATTTAGCCAGCACTTCTGCACTTACAAAGCGCTTTCCTGTCTGTTGCAGGGGGATCCACCACACCGTCTGCCCCTCCTGAGATGTCTCTGTAAATTGCCTCACTTCCCTCCTTGAAAGCCCTTGCATCGGGCTCCAGGGTGGCCTTCCCAACATGAACCCCGCGTGGGCACCAGAACCCAGAGGACCTCCACACAGCAGCCAGATTTCTTTTCTCTTCCAACCCTTCTCAGAACATTTAAGGGTCCAGTATTTTGTCCACAGCAGCATCGGTGTGCGAAAAAAGTGCACCTCGCAGCTAGGCCTTATTCTCATCATGTGTCCCAAGCATCTGAGCATTGTGGGACACACCTATAGCTGTGCACCGTGAGAGCCCTAAGCAGGAAGATGGCACATTGCAGCCCAACCTGGGCCACTTAGAGACTTAGTGAAACCTTGCGTCAAAATGAAGAGGGACTGGAGAGGCAGCTCAGCTGGATGCCTGGGCTAAAGTCATAGCTTAAAAAGGAAAGAAAACTCTTGCTGTTCAGTTTCCTTGGGAAGCAGATGTCACAATGATCCTCGGATATTCAGACTGAATATGGTAAACTTGGGTGTGAAACACCAGGTAGTTTCTCTTCATTAGTTAGGGTCAGGAGTAGAGTTCTTCCTGGGGTCTGAGTTCCCGAGAGTCCTCGGCATGCCACATCCTGCTGTGGGCATTAAGTCCCACCTCTCCAGAAATCCTCTTTCTGGGGAATATAGCTCAATCAGCCCCTCCTCCTGGCAGTCCTCCCTGACCACCAGGTGATGCCTCCTTCCTCTACGGCGAGGCAGCTGGGATTCTATACTAGAGCTTCAGACCCCTCCTGCTGCTTCTGAGGGGCACTAAACGGTGGCTCCTGCACATCCTCCGCCTCCCTCCACCCATCTCCAGGGCATAAATGCCAGCTCCATTTGCTCACATTTGCCTCCTCTGGACCTGGTACAAGGCAAGCACTCCTCAGCACTGATCGCACTGACATCTGTCAACCAGCAGAACATTGAGCTGAGGAACAAAGAGATCTGAGTCCTTGTGAACCATCCCCCACAGCTGGCGGGAGCATAGCTGACCATAGGACTCACCAGGCATCTCCAGAGTGGCTCCTCAGGCAGAATGATGGTCCAGGTGCAAAGATTTTTGACAGATTCCCACCTCCAACCCCTTCTCCTACCAAGCCCACCGGGGCCTGCCTTCCACTGGATGAATGGTTTTCCTGGCTTTGCCTGGGTTCACTCTGCACAGGAAACCTGTGCTCACGCCTGGTAGGATTAGAAGAACTATGGAAAGACAAGTGAAGAGTGAAAACACCCAGGAGAAACCTGGCCACTTTGAGAACAAGTTGTTTGAAGTCTAACAAACAAGCAAAAGGGCTTGTGAGAAACCCCAGAACTGAACAAAGATAGCTGGTGTCTGGCGTTAACGTCCAAAGCCTCCCTGCTGGAGAGTCAGCCTGCCCTTGAACCCGGTCAAATGTACAAGCACATCTGGTTCTCTGTAGACGTCACCACCTTCTGCGATCCAGCTCAGACAGACCTCTGCTCGCCTTACCCCTGGTGAAAAGGTGTCAGCACCGACTGCAGTGGGTTTAGATGTCTCAGCCACCAGCAGCTCTCAGCACCTCTTCTGCTTGATCAAAATTCAGTGCTTAAAAGATAAAACAGCTTTGCTTCGATTTCAGAGGGTTTTCCACATGCATCTGTGTGGCTTTTGCAGAGCCCCTGTGCTTTGTTAATGGCCACGTGGGCACTGGGACACTATGGACTTGCATTGAATCATTTCTGAGTCTGATGCCTGCAGTTTCACACCGAAGTTGTTTAAATCTGTGTCTCACAGCAAAGGGATGGAGGATGTCACCCCTTTTCTGACACTGTGCTTGTGTGTGTGTGTGCAAACACACACTGTAATGGGGCTGGTAGGTTTATAAGGCATCACAAACAGCTCTTTTCAGACTGTGCGTAGCCCGGTAGGATCACTTGTATTTTATATTCTTTTCTCTGTTAATTTTTTCTCTTCTTTCTTACAAAAGACCCTCGATGGTGTTGCTCCATGACAAAAACACACTTGCCCCAGGCTTCAACCAAATTTGCTGTCTGTTTCATACCTACTCCATGTGGGATAGATTAACACAAAAAGCTTGTACAACCCTCACGTGCTTTCCTGTGCTGGCTGTGAGTGTGGGGGTGGGGCCGGAGCACCTAAGTGGGTGCAGGTACCGAGAACAGAAATCCATTGAGTTCTCGCAGACCAGACGTCTACATTCTGAAGGGCTCTCAACAGCCAATAAATTTGACTTGAACTGTTTTTTTTAATTTCATGCATTCTGCTATTAAAGCGAACCGTCCTTGCTAAACTAAGTCTAATTGCACGATACTATGCTGAGTGCCAGAAACCTCAACTGTGAGTTGCAAACAGGGACAGTTTTAAACAGAACCATATGTTAGCTTGAAAGGGAAAATCAGAAGTGGACCAATCATTCCACCTTTGGGGAAGAGACAAGTTGCAATGAAGTAGCCATGCCAGAAAAGCAATACAAAACCAGCAATCATCGTACAATAATGCAGTGATGTATTTTTACCGGGAAGAAAGTGTTATCAGTCCTCTGTGGACATTGTCAAGGACAGAGTATTATAGAAATAGAAGCACCAAAGAGAGGTGCATGGTAATATAACACCTAAGCAGGGGATTTAACACCTAATTAAAAAACTGTATTTTATGTCAAGGTCAGTAGACTGAGAGTGGGAATGGTAGGGTTTTGTCTGTGGTCTGTCCGTAAACAACATTGTGACTATTCATTTCAGTCAGAAGAAATTGCAGAAGTGGTCCACTTTCTGGTCCCCCTTCTGTCCCTCTCAGACAGAAGCTTCCTCTTGCTTGTAGAAGAAATACAGTTTATTCAAATAATTCAAGTTTCAAAACAACACTTTTGAACAAGCAGGCTTTTTTTTTTCTCTTATGTTTATTCAGTTTTATTTATTTATTTATTTTTTGCTTAATGTTAAAGCCAAAGTACATGTTTGATGAGTAAAAAAGGAAAACGCTTCATGTTCTTGAACTTTATCAAAATGCAGATTTTTAGAATTAACTGAATAGAAAAGAAAAAGAGAAAGAAAGAAAGAAAGGAAAGAAGAAAGGAAGGAAGGAGAAGAAAGAAAGAAAGAAAGAAAGAAAGAAAGAAAGAAAGAAAGAAAGAAAGAAAGAAAGAAAGAAAGAAAAAGAAAGTGGCTAGCCAAATAACTCAACAGATTAAAGCACCTGCTTAAGCAGAGCACAGCAGTCAGGGTTGAGATCCCCAGCTTGCCAAGCAGCTCCCCCCACCCTCAAGGTACACTGAGATGTTGACTGAGAAGGGGTGTGGTGGCACACACCTCTAATCCCAGCTTTTGGGCGGCTGAACCCAGGCAGATCACTATGAGTCTGATCTACCTAGTAAGACCCTGCAGACTCTGTACTAAAAATACATACATACATACATACATACATACATGCATGCATACATTTAACTGAATATATAAATAAGATTTTAAAAGAAATTAAATAATATCATGGAAACCATATAAACAAAATGTAGCTTTCTTCCTTCACTCAATAAATTCTTCCTCCTCTTATCCTCTGTTATTCCTAGAATTGATTCCCCAGGTTCAGAGATCACAAACTTGGTATTTTGGACATTTAGCAAATTGGAAGCTTTATTCCCTTATCTCATTTGGAGGTCTTCCACCGAGATAATTGGATGGATCCTTGAATCTGTAAATCTACCCAAGAGAAGAACATGTGGTGCCTACTGAAGGCCTTTAGGTAGACCCTGTGTGGAGTATCTCTGACTGTCCATCCCAACTACAACCCCTGTCTGCTGGAAATAGCCAGATGGGTCTGCAACCTTTCCTCAAGGCAACTAGGGTATTCCTTTGTAAGGGCTGACCCACCTCGATACCACCCTTCTGTTATCTGTAACTTAGGTTTCTATTTCCCCGAAGCCACCTGGGGTTCGAAACTCCCCTCCGGCCAGGGGGGGTCAATGTAGTCCCATAGGTTGCCCGCGAGCTCGCTCTCCCATTGGCTGCCCGCGGGACTCACGCCATTCCGAAACACCCCAATCACCTCCTCCAATCCCCCGAATAACGTACGCTATTGGCTTCTGTAAAACCTGCTTGCGGAATCCCTCATTAGCATAAGCACTCTATAAAAACCAACGCACACAGCCGCTCCGGGTCACTCTTCCTGGGGGTGGCCCTGTGCCGGCACAGCTTATTCAATAAAAGAGCTCTGTAACACTTTGAGGCACCGACTCTTGGCTCATCCTTCTCCCGACGTCTCCTGGACCTAACACCTTCAGAGAAGGGAATGCTATAGATAGCTAATTTAGGTAGAAATTTTGGAGATGATCAGACAGGGCTGGGCCTTGGAGAAGTCAACACAGAACACAACTGTGGCTGGAGGCACATTCGCTGTAGACCAAGGTTCAAGATAAAGAGGAACTACTAACTGCTGTACTTCCCTAAGGATGAGCTGTGGCAATTGATAGTCTAAGTAGCCTTGAGGTGGAGGACCAAAGCTCCTTAGCACCCCCTTTCCAGGGAAGTCCTTGTCTGTCTTTGTATTTGAACCCCATTTCATCAATATTACCCAATTGACTATACTTGGTGTCTGCTTATTGGCTGACCATAGCCTTGTCACATCCTACGATTTGCCATTGGATCAGTGTTGCCTAATGAGGAGACTTGTAATCTCACTAACGGGGACTAGTTCTGTCCTGCCTTAAGCCCATCTCACACCCACCTCACCTCATGACTTGGTTCAAGAAACACCCTAAGGAAGCAAGATTGCAGGCAATCCACTCTCTAGGTCCCTTTCTGTCCCTGTCAGACAGAAGCATTCTTGCAATAAATTCTTTCTGCTCTTAAAAAAGAAGGGGCCATTTTGTGAAAAGATGGAGACTGAGCGGTTGCTGACCTTGAGCAGCAGTCAACTCCACGTAGAACCTGGGAGCAGGACAGTCAGAATCGAGTCTCTGCTCTCATCCCTCTCCTGTAAGAGTTTTTGATCTTCAGCTACAGTTTCTGTCACTGTCAGCAACACAATGGCTAGCAGTGTTACCAACAAGACGGATCCTCACTCCATGAATTCCCGTGTGCTCATTGGAAACCCGAACACTCTCGTGCTGAAGAAATCTGACGTGGAGGCCATCTTCTCAAAATACGGCAAAATTGTGGGTAGGTCCATTCACTAAGGGCTTTGCCTCTGTCCAGTATGTTAATGAGAGAAATGCCCAGGCTGCTGTAGCTGGAGAGGATGGCAGAAAGATTGCAGGGCAGGATTTAGATTGTAATCTGGCTGCAGAGCCAAAAGAGAACAGAGGAAAAGCAGGTGTGAAACAATCTGCACTGGAGATGTCCGGCTCCTCTTTTGACTTGGACTATGACTTTCAACGTGATTATCATGACAGGATGCACAGTTACCCAGCACGTGTTCCTCCTCCTCCTCCTCCTACTGCTCAGGCTGTGGTGCCCTCAAAACACCAGTGTGTATCAAGAAGCACCTCCTGAGCAGGCAAAAGTGGCTTCAATTCTAAGAGTGGCCAGCGGGGATCTTCGTCTGGAAAGTTGAAAGGTGATGACCTTCAGGCCATTAAAAAGGAGCTGACCCAGATAAAACAAAGGCTGGGTTCTTTACTGGAAAGCCTGGAGAAAATGGCAATGGAACAGAGCAAGCAAGCAGCAGTGGAGATGGAGAATGAGAAGACCGAGGAGCAGATCACCACCTCTCAGGACAAAGATGAGACTAATGTGAAGATGGAGTCAGAGGGTGCCGCTGATGACTCTGCTGAGGCGGGGGATCGCCTGGATGATGATGAAAATGAAGATCAGGCGGAGGACCTGGGGGGAGGACCAGCTGGAGCTGATCAAGGATGATGAAAAAGAGGCTGAGGAAGGAGAGGATGACAGAGACAGTGCCAATGGCGAGCATGACTCTTAAGCACATAGTTGGGCTTAGAAGCCTTGCCCCACTGTTTCTTCATCTAGGCGCTTGTCTAAGGTCAGAGTCTCACCAGCTCCTCTCCCCTCGTGTCTTCAGCACACGTTCCCTGTTCTCCCTGGGTCCTACCATGTTCGTCATTGTCCTGCACCTAGCACCATTTTCACTTCATTGAGTTCCTAGTAGTTTTGTTATGTTTTCTGTAATTTTTGATTTTTAATTTTGATGCCTTTTTATCATTTAACAATCAAAAGGTTGTTTATTTGTTTGTTTGTTTTTTTAAAGAAAAGAGCAAGAAGCGAATGCAGTCTTCACAGAGCTCTGCGTCATCTGTCACCATCTGCACTAAAGCCTCACCCTCTCTTGAGTGCTCAGATATATCACTGAAGCCAAGGTCTTCACAGTTCTAAACCAGACATCCTAAGAGGATGGCAGCTATGGATGAGGCTCAGCATTCCCAATTAATTGTGCATGCTTGTTCCACCAGCCATCAGAGAGGCTGAGGCAGGAGGACTGCCTTTTGAGGCCCAGCCAAGTCAGCTTAACAACTAAGCAAGATCCTACTTTAAAATGAAAACTTGAACTGATCTGATGATGAAAATATGTAATATAACCATTGTTAAATTTAAACAATAAAAAAATTGAAAAATAAAATAAAATAAAATGAAAACTTGTTTAAAAGCTGGTGAGTATAGCCCAGAGCAAACACCCTGGGTTCCTTCCTGAGTAATTAAGAAGAAAATGTAACTACACATAGAAAAACTGAAACTGAGAGATTTTAAGTAACTTGCCCAACCAGGTCGAATCAGAAAATTACAAGATTAAAAATTGAAATTAAGACTTATTTTTTATTTTTTTCCGTTGGCCCCCACAGGACACTTTTTCTTTATTGTAGTTTACTCAGCCTGCTGGAACAGGCCCACATGCGCCAGAAGGAGTCAGTCCACACCCCTCAAACTGGAGTATGTTTATTGAAGAGTTATATCATGATTTTAGGTTTTCATAGACAAAGCTTAAACAAATATTTGTGTTTTGTGCTTCAAATGCTTGCAAGTAGGTAATTAAATCCAAGATTTAGTTGATAATATTATTTAAGATGAGACTAATGTCATTTAACACAAAAATCACTGGAAATAAAGAGGCTGGGACATTGCTTAATGATAGAACACTTGCCTCTGTACACAATGCTCTGGGCTTGATTCCAATACAGCAAAAGCAAATATTACCAATAATCATATTGTTTTCTGGAATGAAAACCAAGCAGAGGTGAGTGAGGATCTTACTCAAATAGGAGAAAATTACATAAGAAAGTCAAATATCCCACATATTTCTCTCAGCTCTAAAAATTTGAGCATTGGTGATTTTTTTTTCTTTATTCAGAATGAATTATCTTTTTTCTAACGTATTTGGTATAGGGGCTCACTACACAGTGCTTTTATCAGCCTCCCCAGCACAGGGACTCCAAGCATGCACCACCATGCCCGGTGTTCGTGGCAGGCTTAGTGTGCCCTAGGGGTGGGGCCAGCAGGACATGCGGTGCCAGGGATGGAACCCTGGGCCTGCATTTGCCTAAGCAGGCACTAAGACCACTGAGCTGTCTCTCTGGCCTTAGACTAAAATATTTTTAAAGTATGCCCACTTGTAGAATAATTTAAAAATGGAAATATAGGAAAATGGTAACATCAATACAGAGGGGATTAGCAGAGACCTGTGTGAGTCTTACTTAACAGATTCCTACTGTCAGTGTGCCTGTCCTGGCCCATTGAATCAAATGAGAAATTCTAGCCCAGGGATTTCTGTTTCCCTCCACTTACCCAGGGTGGTCATCTACCTGCACGTCCAGGTCCCCTGCAGGGGGGTCTTCCAAGTGCCTATTTGCATTGATGCCAGCGTGGAATGCTCAGTTACCAGAGAGATGAGGCGTGTGTGTTTTAAAACAATTTCACTCTAGATGATGTTCAAGGCAGCTACGGATGAGGCTCACTCAGCATTTCCAAAAGATTATTGGCTCTGCAGCCTGAAGTTATGACAAAGAGAAACTGAAAAGAGCTTATTGAGAAATACTCTACCTCTTCTTCAAAAAGTTACTTTCTAGTCTGTTTAAAAATACACACTCTGAGGCCGGCCTGATAGCTCAGCAGCCTGAAGTGCCTGCTTAGGCAGAGCACAGTGGTGGGGGCTGGATCCCCAGTGCACCATGTGGACCTCCTCCCTGGGGCATGCCAAGACATCAGTGGAGACTGGGTGTGGTGGCGCATGCCTGTAATCCCAACACTCAGGAGGCTGAAAACAGGATAATCACTATGAGTCTGATCTGTGTAGTTAGACCCTGTACGCCTTGTAGACCATGTAGATACTGGCCTAAAATAAAATAAAATAAAACAAAACAAAATAAAAATCCTCGAAGCCTGAGGCGGGAGGATAACAAGAGGGAACTCTCCCAGGGATACATAGCCAGGGTCTGTCTCAGAATAAGACAGGAAAATGAATTTGCAAAAGGCTCAGATGCAGCTGATAGAAAAGTTCTTCCTCAGCCCAGCATTTGTTTCCTTCACTGAGATCCCAATCTGTCATCTCCCATCTTCACCCTCCATCAATTCAAGCATCAATCCGGGCCTTAGGGAATGTTTTGCAAAGCAGCAGTGGTGGGTAGACCAGCTGTTCCCCTTCTGAGTATTTTGTCAGAAGAATAACATGTCATGCTACCACACTGTATATGCAGCCATGTTTATAGCAGCACTACTTGTGATACCTAGATCACCCAAATGTCCATCAAGACAGGGGCAGATAAAATGATGTGACTTTTTTATACAATGGAATACTTACTATTCATCCATAAAGATGGATCAACTCAAGACTTTGATGAGTAAATGTGTGCAACTAGAGACCATACTCATAAGTGGAATAAACCAGATTCACTCTAGTGTAAGAAATGGAAAGAACATGTAACATCCAAAAGGTACAATAAATGTGGTGAAAGGGAAAGAAATGGCTCAAAATGAAAACAATGGGATGGGGGGAGGAGAAGAGAAGGAAGGGGGATCTACATATACACATATACATGCGTATTCACATGCATATACACATACACATGCATATTTACATGCATATATACGTGCATACACACACACATATATATGTATATATATATGTATATATATGTATATATATATATGTATATATATATGTATATGTATATACATATATATATACATATATATATATATATACCTCCACAAGATAACTAAGATAATTGTACTGTCAGATTCTATTGATAGGAACAGTTGGTGCTTATATTGTTTGATCAGTTTTACATGCCTATTGATAATTTTTCTGTCTTTTTTGAGACAGGCTCTCACTATGCAGTTCAGGCTGGCCTTGAGCTCACTTTTGTAGCCCAGGCTGGTCTCGAACTCACATGGATCCTCCTGCCTCAGCCTCATAAGTGCTGGGGTTATAGGCATGTGCCACCACCTTATTTTGTTTTCACCACCTTATTGATAATCTGAGCAACTACTTTGAAGATGAAAATATGCAATGTAAAAACCATTGTAATAACCATTGTTAATTTCCTGTCATCTTGTTCTGAAACTTTGTATCGTTTTATTGTTTTCTTGCTTGCTTGCTTGCTTTTGCATTTCGTACAGGGCCTCCAGAGTCTACAGGGTATCACTACGTAAATCCGAGGACTCGTAGCAATCCACTTGTGTTCAGCCTCCCAAGAGCTGAGATTTCAGGCATACACCACCACGCCCAGTCTCAGTCACCATCTCGGTGCACCCTGGGGGTGGGGCTGGCACAGCTACTATTTTCTTTAAAATGAAAAGAAGTGTGATACTTGATGCGGTTCCCTGAATTACTGAGTGGAGGGCTTCACCGTTACAGAGCTGGAACTGCTGAGTCGTCTGCCTCAGACCCATCACGTGTGTGCCAGCGTCCCCATGTCAAGTGTCTCTTACACTTAGAAAGAAGAGCACAATGGACAATGGAAAGGAGTCAGGTCCCATGGCCTGGAGGCCTCCACTGGGTGACCTTGGGCTAACCACAGTTAAATTTATTTTTAATTGTTTATTTATTTAGTACAGAGTCTTGTTACACAGCTTGTAGTGATCCTCCTGTCTCAGCCTCTCCAGTGCTGGGATTACAAACATGTACCACCCGTGCCAGTTTTTTTTGGGGGGGGGTACGGGGTTTGAACTCATGACCCTGCACTTGCCAGTCAGGCACCTGTGCCACTGAGCATACTGTTTTGGTGGCTAACACAGGCATACAGCATGCAGTACTGCGATCAACCCCAGGTCCTTGCCCTTGTCAGGCAAGTGCTTATGCCACTAGCCCTAATTACAGTTCTTAAGCATAAAAGCACTGTCCCACTTTCATATGCATTCAATCTTTTCTTTTTCTGTCAACCTTTTATGACTTTTCTATTTCCTCTTTTTATCTTTTTAGCCAACTTTCCATTTACCACATGCAGATTCTCTTGTTATTTGTGTCTCTTGGTGTTGATTTTTTAATTAAAATTTATTTCGCTCGCTCTTTCTTTCTTTCTTTCTTTCTTTCTTTCTTTCTTTCTTTTGCGTGTGTGAGTGTGTGTGTGTGTGTGTGTGTGTGTGTGTGTTACTATGGCTTGACAACCAAACACAAAATCAAGAGGATCCTGAATAGCCTTTAGTTATCAGGAAGCCTGTTCTGGACAAGAAATGATCTACAAATGCACCCCATTTAATGTAATAGCTTTCCTTCCATTTGCAAGGGAAATGAATTATCCTGAAGACTACACTAAGAAAATAACAACATATAGCAGTGGTCGTGGATCTGCAGAGATCCTCCAAATAATATGAGCTAAAAATTGATACCTTGGGTCTGTGGGTTGCATTGTGTTGGATTCTGCTGGGAGCTTTGTGTGCCGCAAGGCACAAGGGAAAAACTTAGCACATGGCTGAAGGCCCACAGCAGGACTCCAGCAGTACCGAAGGCTGATTGGCTGGTAGTTTTGAATCTTGGTGTGGTGAACAGACAACAAGTAGTCATCCTGTAACCCCGCTGAACTGAACCTGTGTGGTGCTGCATGTGTGGGTCCCAGCTGAGAACTGTTACTGCAGTAGAAGAGGCAGAACTGGAGAAGCAGAAAAGCTGTGTGTTGAGCTGTAGGAAGCTACTAGGAGCTATTGGGAGCTGCTAGCGCTCTCAGAAGGGCTTGCCATGCTGGCGTTGCTAATGAACACAGCCATTCTCATTGTTGAAGGAGTTTGGGATCTTGTCACTGAGAATGGTTATGGTTCACTTTGGAGAAGCTGTGATCCTCACTTTGAGCATCCCTCCCTCACTGCAGAGGAGAAGATGGTGCGCTGCTCATTCTCCTGGAGAGCCTTGGCACTTTGGCTTTCCTGACGGGAACTTGACTTTCATCATATTGGAGAAGCTGGAGACCTCCCTGTTGCTGAGGATGGCTGTGGTACTTTTCAAGAGAAATTCAGTTCTTACTTTGAGCATCACTTCCTGGCTTCAGAGCGGATCCCTCAGCCCACTGGCAAAGATCCTTCATCCCACTGGCAGAGACTTCCTAGCTTCCACCACACACTGACCTTCTCAGTGCAGTTCCATGAGGTGAGCCTGCATGAGACATTGTCTTGAACTCGAGGCCTCGAGTTGGACTTGTGGCTGTCATTGTTATGAGCTCTAGGTGTCCAGCTTGGCTCATGTAGGCCACTGCCACAGGATCCAGGCCCTGAGATGAATTTTTTGGTCTTTAGTGTGTGCATGGACTTCCTGCACTCTCCTTGTATATGACTCTTTGGGTGACTATTATAAAATAACCTCATAACATATGTGTCCTGTACTGTATTATTCCCCTTGTAAGCCCCAAATGACAAGGGGAACATTTCTGAGAAGTAGAAATATCAGAATAGCTCAGTTGAGCAGTTCTACAAGCCTCCCAAAGTTGTTCTTGTGGACCGCTATTTCTTCTCTCCCAAAGTTTCTTAAACGTTATCTTTTTAAGAATAAAATACTCATAGTTGATTTTTCAAAAGTATCCACTACCCATTGAAGGGTTGGAATAATATAGGCCAAGGAAAATGAGTGTTACATACAGTAGTGAAATTTCTTGGCCAACAGTTGACTATTGCCTGTGTTTGGTTTGCCATTGGTGATAATTAACCATCAGCGTTCGACTTGGTTCACCTTTGAGAAAATCGTCAACATAATGGAGCTATACTGCCTTTTAATTTCTTGAATCACTAAAACATGGCAGATAACGTGCTTTTCACATTCTGTGGGAGCTGAAGCTTATAAATTTAGAGAAAGAAACCAATTTCAAGCTAATGAAAGCAGAGGAGTAAACTCATTAGTTAATTGAACAAAAGCTCTCTCTGGGCATCTACCAAGTGCCGAGCACTGTGCTTAAATCTGGTGCAATATAAAGAGGAATTAGCTATGGTTAGCACCCTCCGGAGGCTAAAACACATGTAACTAGCTCTAAACCATGTGATAAGCGATCTGATTATACTATCCACAAAGAATTTTGAGGGTCGAGGCAGGGAGAATTCCATTCTGCCTGGCAGCGTTGGCAAAACATATCAGTTAATGTCCTTTCAGTGGAAATCACCCCTAAACACAACCCAGACTGGCTTCATCCAATGCTCCTTAACCTTTTATAGCACCAGCAATTTTTTTAGTACATGTTTGCAATACACAATGACTGCATTCATCTTGTGTGGTTGGAACATATACACAATACATCTTAGCCCTTTTTCCAACATCCCCTCTCCCAGTCCCCCTCCCTCCACCTCTCATCTGCCTTCCTCTTCCCACTTGGAAACAGAGTCTTGCCGCAGACAAGTTTTCCACTGACAGGGGTAAGTAGAGGACAAAGTTGTCAAGATGACTCTGAGGCAAGTACAGCCCAGATTCCATACAGGCAGGTCATAGAATCAGCCATGAGCTTACAGAGTGTCCAGCATCCAAGAAACCAACCACAGAGAACGCTCAGGCAGGGATGCTCATGACGGGGTGATGGGAGAGACGCAGAGGAAGCTGCACGCTCCTGCCTGTTGCTTGCCAGCTGTAATGCAACCTGGTGGTCCTGAAACAGCCCTGGACCAGTCAGCCTGAGCCCTGGGAAACCTGGTTCACGAGATCACTTCTGCAAAGAGTAGGTCTAGATTCAGGGTTGATCCTACCAGCCCAAGCTTCTCATCTTCTCTGAGGTTCACCTTCTAGTGTGTGGGCTGATGGTATAGTTGGTTTCCAACACCACATTTCCCCAAGTTCATGTGGAACAGGAATAGTACCTGTGCTGTTCAGCCAGAGTTCACAATGGCCTTTTGTATGATGTTGGCACTCAGCCAACTGAAGGGAATGTCATGTTCTGATTGGGCCAATTAGCGTCCACCCTAGGGGCTGGAGGAAAAGTCCACTTTGTCCAAACCTGGTGGATTATGAGTCTGGAAAGCCCCAACCCCTCGCCAACACATACACACAATATAACTCACAGTATTGTTTTAGGAGAAGTTTGGATGGATGTGGGTAGGGCAGTACCTGAAATGATATGTGTGGTGGATGCAGAAACAGGGAAACAAATAGTCAGTGTGTGTAGCAGTGGCCTGTCTGGTACACAGTGCGCAGAGCCACGAGTGGAGATGCACGATTGTTACTATTTTATACCTGCAAGTCAGTAAACCACCTCTAAGAAGTGGAAAGCTGATAAAAGTCTGCAGATGCAGACAGACAACTACTAGGAGCACATAGCAGTCAGGATAGGGTGGTGAAGAAGCCTCCCTGCTCATTTCTGTCTTCCAGTCTATCTTGCCAAGTTATATATTGGTGAGGATCTCACGCAGAGTGTGCAGCTGACATATGGAAAACAGGGTATGGCATTTTGCTTCTTCAGAACACCTCTTCGTGGCCATCTACCCACAGGAGCTAGAGAAGAAGAGAGAAAAGTAAGCTGATTCTCCCCCTGTCCACACATAGACCTCTGCCTCTGGGACCTTCCTGAGCCACAGAACCGGCAGACGCGGAGGCTGGTGTCTAACAGTGAAGTCGACGAAGTGTCCTCAGGCCGGAGAAGCCTGCCTAGAGGGCTTTTCCAAAGTCAGGCTGGAGAGGGCAGCTGCATAAGGACCAGGGCCCTGTCTACCATGAAGCGGGGAGGTTCTTCGAGGACTCTCAGCACTGCCCCAAAATGTTATTTTTCTCTCCAACCTTCATCTTACTAATTCTTTCACTCATGAGGACTAACTTTGGAGGTGGCAGCTGGGTCATCGTTGTATCTTCAGGGGTGTTTGTGCTTCCACGGGTGGTGAGAACCCATAGCACTTGCTGTTTACAATTTGAGAACTGTATATAGAGGATGGCTGAGATAACTCTACTAAGGATTTCCATTAGTTTTTTTGAAAATAACAGTTAATGGGTAGAATGTTCTCCTTGACTAACTCTATATGCTCATATCTGCAACCAAAGCAACTAAATCGAGGACAGCAATGTGTAATGCAGAAACTAGGTCATCTTGGTCTTCTAATGCCATATCAATTATTACTATACTCTCTCTAAAATAAATTTTTAAGTGAAAATAAGAAAATTAAAAAAGCAGACAAGGAAAAAAATTTAAGGTTTCTTGAAAGCAATCAGTACTATTCAATCATATCTCCAGTCTAACATAACTATAGCCATTAATCTGAGCAACACATCTGATGATAAAAATAGATAATATATCAACCATTGTTAATCAGCCATTCTTGTGTTGAAAATTTGTAGCACATGTATCATAGTATGTTACTCAGTTTCTGTCTTGGTTTTGATTTTTGTTCTTATTGTTGTTTTTCCTCTTCAAAATAAAATAAAAGTTAAAAGATATAGTAAGAGGTTGGGGAGATAACTCAACAGAATAAGTACCTTCCTGGTAAGCACAAGGTGCTGAGTTCAATCCCCAGTACAGAGAGAGAAAAAAAAAAAAAGATTTGAACTGTTTTCTCCTCGCTATTCCATGTCCTTTGGCTCCAGACACTGTGAGAGCAGCTATCATGCCAACTTTGCACTGCTATGTTCCCACAGTCCCTGGAGGAACCTGGCACACTGCACCATCGCAAGCATTTGTGGGACTGAATGAAGAAACAAATTGATAATTGAGCATCTCAGAGGGCTGCTTAACAATTTATCCTCTAGCTGAACATTGCATAAAAGCTCATTCATGGTCGGTCTGAGGTGAACTTGGTCAGCGCTAGCAAGAGGCTTGCAGGATCAGGTTCTTTCGAGCTTTGGGACGGGCAGGATCATTATATCTATTTCTGTATCTGTGAAGCAGCAGCTTAGCTAGCTGGGTGGTAGAGAAAGAAACACAGAAATTGTGGGCCCATATAGACACGGCAGTACAGGACTGCGATCCCCGGACTGTGAAGCTGAAGCTGGAGGTCGGTGAATTCAGAGCAAGCCCAGACATGCACAAGCTTAAATATTGCATAGCTTCTCTTCCATGAGTATCTCAGTTATGTTTTTCTCATTGCTGGGACAAAATACCTGACACCCAAATTTAAGAAAAGAAAGGTTCATCTCGCTCACACTTCGTGGAGGTTTTAGCCCATGCTCTGCTGTTTCTAGGGTAGAGGGCAGCAGTTCTTGGAGGTGGAAAACAGCAAAGAGGAAAGGGAGAAGCCGCCACTAGAATATCTAGCAAGCCTCTCTTCCTTTTACACTGACTGTGACAACCGGCTCTCCTCCAAAGAAGTGGCTCCCAGAAGCCTTCTTGGACCCCTTTATATACCTTTTACATGCTGAGTCACTCAAGGGTGGGTCCTCTCAATCCTAGGGGTGAGGTCTCCATGACCTAGGGTGTGGAGTGGCTGAGCAGATCCCTCCAAGCCTCTGACCCGTCAGGTTGACACAACATATCAACCACTACAATGAGAAACCCACTGTATATGTAATTTCAAAAAATGAAATGGAAAGATGACCTAAAGATGGAAGGATTATATAGTAAGGGCATAAAAAGAATGAAGATGTTTTCTCTGCATCTCTCTGCTCTGTACAATGAATGCGATCATTCTGTACTGCAAACATGTACTAATAAGGTTTTAAAGAGTCTATTTCAAAAAAGGAAAAGGAAATGGAAAAATGCGTTTCGAATGGTAGCTCTACCCCTCATCATGTTGTAATTCACTGCTCCAAGACTTAAGAATAATAAAACTACATAAACACACAATTTTAATTTAATTTCTCTAGATTAGTTATGTAATAAAGCTGAAAAGTAATAACATGCACCTTAATATCCATATGCCTAATAAACTGAGGCAGAACAAAGCAAACAAAAGCATTCATAAACTGAATAATATCATTTACACATCAAGTATTTCTGCTCAGTCAATTCTGCACTTTGCGTGAAAATATTCTGTAGCCACAAACCAGACGTGGTTAAGTGGCGACAACTTTTTAGAAAGGCATCCACTGTCTCTCTCTTCTGCTTTCCTTGATGATCCAAGGCTTCCAACTGACAAAATGAATTAGTCTTCTTTCTGTCACATGCATGAGACATTTTTTCGTGTGGAAAGAGACCCCCAGGAGAGTGAATTTCATAGCAATAACGCACATCTATCTCTTGTGGTTTTGCTCCTTTGTAAGCCTGCGTGGAATTTAACGCAGATTGATTCACTACCTTTTTTCAGATAGCTCCTCATTCACTAAAACATGTTTGCAATATGATTTTGTGTCCAGAGGCTGTCAAGTTCCTGTCTAGGTGTTATTAAGCATTTGTTTCAGAAGCAGAAGAAATAAAATCACTGTGCTTCTCTCCCCACCTCCCAAGCCTTCCAGACACTTACACAAACCCCTACAGACTGGAGATAGCTTTGACATTTAGATTTTAGCATCCATGCTGATTCTAAATGTAGTAAAAAGCACCCCTCTCTCACACCTCTCTCCTTCAGCAAATGAATTTCTAACTTACCAATAAGAAAGCCACAATACTGGACTGTGTTAAACCTGTCTCAACTTTGCATTTGTTTTATAGTTAATACTAATTGAATCCCCCTAGACTTTGTTTTTTGGATTAGTGTCACTTTAAAAGAAATAGCTAGCCGGGCGTGGTGGCTCACGCCTGTAATCCCAGCACTCGGGAGGCTGAGGCAGGAGGATTGGTGCGAGTTCGAGACCAGCCTGGGCTACAAAAGTGAGCTCAAGGCCAGCCTCAACTGCATGGCGAGACCCTGTCTCAAAAAGACAGACAAAAAAAAAAAAAAAAAGAAATAGCTTAGTTGAATAACTATGCAGATTAAAATAGATAACATGTGTTCAATCAGCTCAATAATTGAAGTCTCCTAGTTTAAGTGCACATGTACTCTTTACTTAAAAAATGTTAAATGCTATGCATATCCCAAAATGAATTAATGTATAGATGGGAGAATCTACTCAGAGTAACATATTTCAAAAGTCTCCATCAGTAACAATTCAGCACCATAGGTATGCTATCTTGTTTCTTTTTTGGTGGTGGTCATAGTGGCTGGTAGAGATTGAAAGAGAAAAGGACACAATTTCATTCATGTCTGAGCATCTCATTTAAAGCCTTTCAGGCTTCTGTTATTCCTTATTTCAATTTAAATGAATGTTTTGGAGTGTTTTTATTTAAATTTGCATGTGAAATGTCAATATTCAACAATGACAGTATGAGAACATATGCCAAATAAATATAATACATGTTAATCATCTCCCAAGAAATAAGCTATGATAAAATATGGTAAATTTTATTTATTTATTTATTTATTTATTTATTTATTCATTCATTCATTCATTCATTCATTCATTCATTTATTCATTTTCAGTACAGAAGACTGAACTGAACTCAGGACCTTGTGCTAGTCAGGCAAGTGCTTATTCTACTGAGCTATCTCCCCAACCCAGATATTTCAAAATTTACTACAGTTAAAAAAAATACATTTCCAGCCTGGTGTGGTGGTGCACACCTGTAATCTCAGCACTTGGGAGACTGAAGCAGGAGGATTGGTGTGAATTTGAAATCAGCCTGGGCCATAAAAAGTGAGCTCAAGGCCAGCCTGAACTGCATAGTGAGATCCTGTCTCAAAAAGACCAAAACAAAAGATCCATTTCCATGAATTCCCCTCAAATGCCCCTCCTCAGTTGAGCACACTAGGCCTCTCATCCTTGTCGCTTCCTGCAGCAGCTCTGGAGTCCCCTTTCTTTCCTGAGGGTCTTTTTCTATGCTGTCCTGGCTGTCTCGAGGTCCTGGATTCCAAATATTTCCCTCTGATGGCCACTGTGACTTTGCCAACGAGTCAGAAGCCACACGATCTCAGATCCAGTGACTAAGAGGGATGAAGATGAAGTGCCATGATTTTGTAAGTATGCCTTCCTGCTGGATGACCCTGGGCAGCAAGCGGGATTCACTGTATTTTTTTTACTACACCTTAATTTGCTTACTCACATATTAGTGTTGTCCCAAAACACCACACAGCCACACTCAGTTATGCACCTTTGCCTATTCAAGTTGACTCATTGGATTGGGGAGATAACTCAGTAGAATAAGTTCTTGCCTGGCAAGCACAAGGTCCTGAGTTCAATCTCACCAAAAAAAAAAAAAAAAAAAGTTGACCTATAATTAAATTGACACATAAAACCCACCATCACAGCAGAAGCAAACAGGAATACAGAGAAAGCAAGGTGTCGAGCCAGGCTCTGAGCTTGCTGAGAACCAGGGTTGAGAGCAGGCAATCTTCCTGTACTCAGAGAGATAAGCAGAGGCGTGATGCCCAGGAGCTGTGTGGCCCATAGCTGCAGGGACACATGAACTCCATCTCTATTCTGACTTGATTGACCCTGGACAAAATGCTGCCCCTCTATCCTTAAAGCTACCTCACCAGATGTAAAGAGAAGCTAGCATATTACACAGCTCAATTTTATGAGTCTGCTAATAAGCAGAGATAGCTTTCATCATCTTCGCCGTGCGTATTGCTGATGCGTATTATGACAGTCCACTGAAGTAAGGCCATCTTCATGTTGACAACATCAGACATCATTTTAAAAGAAACAAATGTCGCTAGAGAGATACCCATGACACTGCACTTTGAATAAAGCTTCAGCTAGAAGACAGGTCGGTGTCCCTTGTTGTCACTGTTTAAGATTGGTCTGACACTGTGCCTGAGATTACTTGAGTTATTGTCCTTCAACAGATATTGTTTATCAGAGGTTGTACTATTCTCTTCAGCCATTTATCTGTTGATGAATATATGGTCTGCTTCCAAGCTTTTGCTGTTCAGAGTTCTGTGGTTATAAATACAGACGTGCATGATGTGATGTCGAGATATGATGTCTCGCACTCTTTAGGGCAGACACCTAGAAGAGGAGTAGCTCAGTCAAGTGTGATTTCTCCTTTTATTTTTTGAGAAATATCCACATTGACTTTTTGAGTCATTTGTAGAAAAACGGTTGTTTGAGACCATGGTATTAAGTGAAATAAATCAGACACATGAGCTTATGGGTCACATGGTTTCTTAAATGTGAGAAACAAAGTATAACTCACTCAAAGAGCAATGTACACTAGAGCGAAAGGAAGTCAGATTTCCTGCAAAAGGGAAAGGGACTAAGAGATGCATATTGGAGCCACGGAAGCTGTAAAGTTGGACAAATGTGTAAGCAGGATGAGGCCTCAGCGTCTAACACAGACCAGCCTCCTCAGTCCTGAGATAAGCATCCCGACTGGCTAAGGCTGGCTATTGGTCACTAGGCAACCTCATGTCGTGTTACTAACTTCATAAAGGTATAGATAAACGCCCGGATTGTTGCCCAGGGGAGTCATTTCACCAGTCAGGCAGGTGAGTCACCCTCTAACGCAACTCTTGTCTTCTTGTCTATCTGTCCTCATTCCTGCCACCATTTCTCCCTAGGTACAATGGACGACACTCAGAGACCAACAGACTGCAAGGTAGAGAGAGTCAAGGGAGGGTGGAGTTGCAAAAAAGATGTGTCCTGCCCGTGCAGTGAAAGTGATCTCCATGGCCTGCAAACACGGGCTTCCACAAGTAGAAATTGAGAACAGTTTTATAAAATTTCAAGTTACGGAGTGCAACTTGATATGTATGTCATGTTGCTGCTAAGACTTGTCTAGCATGGCAGAATTGGCCCAAGTGATTCATTGATGAAAAGCGTCAACGTGGGGAGGGTGTGTCTCTGCCACGGAAGGACCCTGGACAAGCTGGCACAGTGCCCAGCCCCACCAGTGCCTCTGCGCAGTCTATCTTTCACCTTGGAAATGTCACCTCACTGTGCTGGGCTTAGGCTTTCTCTTGAAAACATGTATTTCAATATATGATTTTTCAAAAGCTTAACTCTAAAAAATAGTTGCATAAAAATCAGAGATATTTATGAAGGTAAGAGAGAAGATAGATGTGACTGAAACCATATCAAAGCTCACTAGTGCCAGATGTAAAAATAAGCAGATGTGGCACTTGGAAAGCAGATGTTGGCTGTGTGGCGAGCAGCGACCAGTGACTGTTCAAGATCCAAGAGGCCGTCTGTCCTCTCCTTGCGTCTTGCCAGCCTTTGAGATGTCTTAATCCGTGCAATGTGGTGGAAATGTCAACTGTTAGTTGCTGGAATCAGGACTCCTGAGGCTGGCAGCTGGCTCATCCTGGGTTTTATTCTTGCTGTTATAGCACAGCTGTCACATTGTGAATGAGGCAGAGAGGACACACATGGGGACAGCCACAGGGCCCCCAGGTCCAAGCTCCAGCCCAGCACCTGATGCAGCTATTGCCAACTTCCCACTCTGGGTGGGAACATCTTGGCATAGTCCCTCCCTTTTCAGAAGCAGTAGAACAAAGCCTGCCCAAAATGGGGGTGATTTTCCCAGCTGCACTCAGAGGAAACACAAGGGATATGTGTTGTTCTAAGCTGCTGAATTTAGGGATGGTTTGGCAGGCAGTAGTCCATACCAGGAAGAGGACCTTGCATGATGTATCTGCCTCAACCTTCAGTTGTGTGCGGCACTGTGGGCCTGACAGCATTCACATAAATAACTGACAAACAATTGTTTCCTTTGTAGCTTCTCCTTAAAATAATTTCCTCTTCCCCAGGAATGTGTAGAGGAAGTTCAAACATAAAGAATGTTGGGGAGTAGCACATCTAGGAGATTCAGAGCTCTACAAGGTCACCAATGTCTTGCTTCCTGTTTCCCCGTCCTCTGTCTAAGACCCTCATAGAGTTGGTGCAAGTGTGCCCCCAACTCGTCACCCTTAACCTCACTGTCTGGTGCACTCACATGTGTGTGCGTGTCCCCCAGCTCATTCAGAGGGCCTCGACACCGTGCGGGAGCCAGGCAGCTGCCGAAGCCACTTGCAGGGAAGAGCGCGAGACATGGGAGGGACAGGAAGCCCCCACTGAATCTGCGGAAAGGGAAAAGCCACCATCTGTGAGGACATTCGAGGGGGCACAAGGAGAAGAGCACAGAGTCGTTCTCTGCTCCCTCAGGTGACCAACTTGGCTTCCTGTGAAGTTCAATTATTTCTAGCCTCCCCTCTTCCCTGCAAAGACTGTCACCGGTCATTGACGTTGAAAGATCTCACCACTCCCTGGTCCCGAAAAAAAACAAAAAAACAAAAACAAAAACAAACAAACAAAAAAACTAGAAAGATCTTACCATGTGGGGACATTCGGAACTTGTACCACCTTAGCTGAAACCCTGAACATTCAGGGAGCATTCATAAGGTACACTGACTACTGATGTGTGATGTATGGTGTGTGTGTGTGTGTGTGTGTGTGTGTGTGTGTGTGTGTGTATGTATGTATGTATGTGTGTGTGTGTGTGTATTAGTAAGGGTCGAACCCAGTCCCACTGTATCCCTAGCCCATATTTATGTTTTTTATCTTGAGATAATATGAAATGTATTCAGCTTCATTAATTTAAAACAATAAGTTTTATTCAACCAAAATACTCGTCAGCATTTTCTAAGATATTTAGTATGAATTTTCATAAAATTATTTTGTTAAAACTGTACACATTGTTCAAATCTTCCACTTCCTGCTTCTCAATTGAGAAGTCTGTTGTTCCTTTTTTTTTTTGTCTTGAAACTGGACCTCACTATGTAGTTCAAGCAGCTGGCCTTGAGTACTTGAATCCCAAGTGCTGAGATTACTGAGGTGTACTATCACACCTAGCTGGGTTGTTTTTAGAAAAAGCTCCAAGGATGAAAAAGATGGTAGTCCCTTAACTAAAGGTCTGGTGGCTCTGATAGTTGTGACAGAATTTTACAGGTCAGGCTTTGCTTGAATGACTTGGGACACAGGGTGAAGTCCTGTCCTGTTTAAGTACTGGTTCACATTTACTAACCAAAGGATGTTTGCGGACAAAAATGTACATTTGCAATTTAAATTTCTTAGCAGCGCGCTGGTGCTGTTGTTGTACTGGAGTCCCCAGGTTTGCCCTTAGTCATATCGCTTTAGCAGACTACCAGAGCCCTTCAGGAGTCGTGCTTCTAGCAACTGCAGTGCTGCATTATGGGAGCGCCCCACTGACACCCAGCCCACTGCCGACGGTCACGCAGGACTTCCCTCCAGCTTATGTTGCCACAGGTTATGATTCGCTCTGGCAGTGAGGCTCTGCTGTTCTGAATCTTCGTCTGTCTGTGCTCTCTGATCCTGTACTCTCTGGTTCCTTTTCAAACTTTCACCAGCAGCAGTAGAAATCCTCTAGCCCACCGCAAGGGCTTCAAAGTGAGCTTTCACTGTGGCTATTAACTTCTCCGAAGTTCACTTTACAAATTCAGTTCCTCAGATTTCAGACCATGTAAAACAAGCACAACAGCAGCCACAAATTCCTCAATATGGTTAAAACTCTCAGAACTTCCAGGGAAATTTGCTCAAATATCTATATCAAAGTGATCTCCAACAAGCATACACATTATTTCCATGTAAATAAATGCCACCAAGAGAGCTTAAAATCTGGTAGGTACCTTTAAAAATCCCTCTCCCCCCTCCCCCAAAATTCTGTTTATTATTTTAACAGAAGAATTTCAGGCTAGTTTCTACAAACAATATTTGAAACTTCTGTCAGTGGGGTCCAATTCACTGAGGTTTAGGTCTACAGCAAAATCCTTTTATAAACATTTACATTTACCAGGCTGCTGGGATGGCAGGCTGGCTGGCATGCTGTTGGCTCTAAGGATGTGTGTGAAGTGTGCTTTTTCCAAGGAGTATTTATTTTAGGGGCCAGTAATTGCTTTTGCATTTGAGCTCATGACGTTGAAAATACACATTATCCATGAAGTAAACACAACCACTTTTTCTCCATAGCCTCCAATGCTATTACTCATCTATAAAAATGTATCTTTAACTGAGACTGCTGGACTCATCTTCATAATTTTCCAAAGCATGTGACTTGGCAAGTAAGTGATTTATTTGGTTATATCTTAGTGGTCCAGCTATAGCATTCTGTGGCCAACCTTTGTTTTGCTGGAAGGTCTTCCAAGGAGTTCATATTTTCACAACTGCATGGAGGTAAATGTTGGATTATAGAGGGTCAAGATGAGTCAAGGCTTTTCCAGTGTGTCTTCAGGTCAGCTAATATTTATTCTGGCCACTGAAATGAAAAAGCAGAAAGAAATAATCTTGAGTAACTTTTTACTTTCCTTAATTTAAAAATTATTTCAGAAAGCTATTTTGGACATAGGTTCTGAGAGATCTTAAGACTATTTCATATTTTAAGGGGGATTACAATGGTCCTGAACGTTTTTGGCTTGGTTGACTGATATCAGGGAAGAGGATTTTTCCATGGTCTGGGTCTAGGGGGCTGTTTGGAGGGGGGAGATTTAAGAATTATATGACCTCAACCACACATGCAGTTCACAGAAGGGCTCCCACTCCTGTGAGAATCTAAGTTCACACCAGTTTGATAGGAGGTAGAGCTCAGCAGGTGACATAGAGAAGGGGAAGATTTGCAAACACAGGTCAAGCTTCGGTGATGGTCTGTGACTTGGGGAGTCAGAGGACCCCTAGCATAGCGAGCAGGAAACACAACATCCAAATCTCTGGCTCCATCAAGACTTCCCTGAAGCCCTGGCTGTGTAATCTACCCTTCTTCCTTAGATTTCTTCTTCTGCATGTCTGAGACACACCCACCCTTCAGGAGGGGACTCACGTCAGTCACCTCCTCTTTGAAGAATTATTTTTCAAATGGATCCCGTTCCTTACAAGCACAACTATTTCTTTTATATGAAGTCATTTAACTTGACACTGTGCACATGGCACCCATCAATCTGTATATAGCTTTAAGCTGAAACAAAACTTCATATTAAAAATATGTTTTGCCAATTTTTCATAATGAGCATGTATTATTTTTTGTAAATAAGGGCAAAGAAATCACCATCTCAAAATACCATCTTGGATAAATAAATATATATATATATATGAAAGATACCAAGGAGCATTCTGTGTACTGGGCTGATCACGTGTCTCTGTTGAATCTAGTTTGCTTTAAATTGCAGCCTGAAGTAGTTGGCCTTTGCTTTTCCAAACAGAAAGGGAAAGTGTGAGTGGGAATGTTATGTAACTTGTAGATGCAAACACAGCTGCTGTGTGCTATAGCTAGAATTGATTTTGTTTGTTTGTTTGTTTCCTTTTTGCAATACCAGGAATTGAACTCAGCATCTTTCCTCCGAGCTATATCCCTGGCTGCTTTATTTTATGTTTTGTGACAGGATTGGGGTAGGTTGCTAAGTTGCTGCTGCATTGAGGAGAAGCCTGTAAAGCTGCAGAAGCAGATTCTGGGATCAGTGGCTGGCATCTGAGATAATGAAGATCCACTCAGGTCATGGGCGCTGGTGCCAAACTCAACCCACACTATAAGAAGCAGACTCCTATGTACTTTGTTAAACCAAACTTTTCAGAAATGTCTCTCTCTCTCTCTTCATTTTTATGTTTCCCAGTAGCATTTTTTGACCTTCTATCATGTTCTCCAGAACTTCAGAATAAATTATGCACCCCATTTACTTAGGTAGGTAACTGAGGTTCCTTCTGAGAATCAGTTCTGAAATTTCCAGTGCACAGGATGTGATAACTTAGTCACTCAAACCTAGCTCTTGAATTCTTTAGCTTCCACCTGAGTGCATCGAATTCACCCTGGTCTACCTGCCATAGTTACTATAAGGATTAATTGGAATAATGTAAATGCAGCAATTTTTATCTTAGAGCTCATCTAACCTAGAGTCAGCAGTAAATAAATGGTGGCATGTGTTATTGATATGACTGCAAGCAATTCAAGGGCAGAGTTCATGTGACCACAGAGGTCTGTGACCCTGGGTGACATGGGTTTGCCTGCGTGGACTCAGTACTGGGTTGACTAACTCATGTCCAGGAACCTATGATGAGATGTGGCAGCCAGACAGGAGAACGACTTGGGCCCCAGAAGAGTAACTCGGCTCACTGAGAGCACAGGCCAAGGACACCCAGAACTGTGCTTTAGGCGATGGTGAGTGAAACCAATGTGTTTAACAGGAAAATAACCACTGTGGTAAAGGGAATTATGAACCCATCCTTCACCTGTTCTGCTCATGTTAACCAAGCAAGCCTACTTGTGCCACTTTGTAAGTTGCCCGAGAAAGGATGTGAGCAGATCCAGCCCTGGACTTCAAGTTTCTTGGAAGAAACATTGAAAAATGAGAAATAGCACTAAAAGACAAGAAACGGGCAAGGTGGAGGTGAAGACCCACTGAGAAGAGGTGCAGAAACAGGTTGTCAAGGACGCAAAGAACTTATCCCCCATCTCTGGGGTTGATTTTGGGCCTGACCCATTTGTCTTCCAAATGAGAAGAAAGAAAGAAAGAAAGAAAGAAAGAAAGAAAGAAAGAAAGAAAGAAAGAAAGAAAGAAGGGAGGGAGGGAAGGAGGGAAGGAAGGAAGAGAGAGAAAGAAAGAAAGAAAGAAAGAGAGAAGGAAAGAAGAAAGAGAGAGAGAGAGAGAGAGGGAGGGAGAGAGAGAGAGAGAGAGAGAGAGAGAGAGAGAGAGTGTGTGTGTGTGTGTGTGTGTGTGTGTTACTCTTCCAGTCAGCAGAATTATTAAAATAGGAGTCACCTTTGGTAGTAGTTGATACATTGTGTCACCTAGAGGGGTTAGAAGCTTGGCTAGATTGGATCAGCAACTTGGTGCCCTGGGGCATGGTGGAGGTCCCTCCCTGGGCATGGAGCACCCATCCTAAGTGACTCAGCACAAAGAGCATGAAGTTGAGGAACGATTCAGCACACCACTTCCTCGTGGGAGCTCTGATCTTCACTGCACCTACCACTACCTCGGAAGAGCTCCCGTCACCTTGTACTGCTCTGCCTTGGAGCCAGCAGCGTGAGGGCTGAAAAATCCACTAACCTGGAGCTAAGTAAACCTTCCCTTTCTTCATTGCAGGTGTCAAGCCTTCTGTCCCAGCAACCAGTGAAAAGCAGCTGAGACACCTTTAGAATACATTCAGTCAGTACCACAGAGTGAAAGAACACATCATCACTCTGGAAGTCTGAGGGAAGAAGATTGCAAATTGAAGCCCAATCTGAGAAACAAGACAGCAGAGACCTGTGTCACAATAAAAAGTAAAAGTAAACGATCTGGGAACAGACCTCAGTGAGAAGACCCTGCCCTACCACTGAGATATACTCTTACCATAAAGGAGTGGTACTCCTTATTAGTTTTTATTAGGACATATTTACAGTGTATGATATTTACATTCCTTGGAAGGAGTAGGTGCATATACCTAACACATCTCAATTATTGTTCTTCACCCCTCTCTTCTCTTCCCTCACCCTCCTTCTATCTCTTGGTCCCTCTTTCATTTGAGAGAGAGCTCTCTCTTACCTGGATTTTCAGCAACACAATTGGTAACAGTTAATAAATAGCCTATGTATCCATCAATAGATGAATGGACAAAAAAATGTGGTATTTAAACACAATGGAAGGGGCTGGGGAGATAGCTCAGCAGAATAAGCGCTCGCCTGGCAAACGCAAGGACCTGAGTTCAATCCCCGGTCCCGCAAAAACAAAAAATAAATAAATAAAATAAAATAAAATTAAAAAATAAACACAATGGAGTACTACTCTTCCAGAAAGAGGGATAAACCTGAGTCATTTCTAGGAAGATGTGTGCCTGGAGACCACAATGTTAAGAGAAACAAATCAGAGCGAGAGCTTAAGTATCTCACGGTGCCTCTTCTATGAGAAGCCCAACATAAATAAATAACAAAATGCATTCATATTTTTAAGGAATGTTCAGATGCTGGACAAGCCTGAGTGCTGCTTGTCACTGAGAATCCTCAGAGTTTGTATATTTAAGAAATGAGCACAGTGGGTTAAGTGTCGCAAAATTAATGGACAAAAAGAATCCCTTTGTACTAAGATTATCATCACATACTTTTAATAAGACCATTCCCTGGATTGTAATGACAAAGAAAAATACCAGCCACCAATGCTCACAGGTGCGTGAAAGGCAATGAAGGGTTTTATAGAAGTGTCTGGGAGACGGTGGTCTCCAGCAAAATTCTGAAGATGAGAACCTAAGCCATGGAGAAAGGCCCTCTAACAGTGACTCTAAATAACTCCAATCTGAAACTTGAAGCACTGTACATGTAGACAAAATGTCCCTATTGATATAATGGGATGCGTAGTATAATCAGAAATCAGAGCTATTTGTGATGGTTATAAAGTAGAATACTTTGGGTCCAGACTATCACAAAGACATTTTTTTTTTTTTTTTGTCTTTTTGAGACAGGGTCTTGTTATGCAGTTGAGGCTGGCCTTGAGCTCACTTTTGTAGCCCAAGCTGGTCTTGAACTCGCACTGATCCTCCTGCCTCAGCCTCCCGAGTGCTGGGATTACAGGCGTGCACCACTACGCCCGGCTCACAAAGATATATTGAATAAGGCAAACATCAGTGATCGTTGAGTCTTGCATTTTACAATATACTGCTCTGAGAAAAATAAAACATGTTTTCATACACAGTTATATAACATTGTGTTATAAGTGAATATTTGCACTGTGCCTAAGAAGGATGTTAGTGTGGAAATGACTGCAAAAGTTAACATTTGCTTCAAGTTAAAAAAAAAAAAAAAAAGTACAAATGAATGTGATTACTACTTGTAGTGGTTGATACAGTGTGTCAACTTGGCTGAGTGACTCAGCAGCCCGGTTCCCTGTTGGTGGGAGCCCCACTCTGGGGTACAATTGGTTCTTCCCTGGAGTGTGACCAGGGCCTGTCTAGGATATGATTGGATTTCTCCCTAGAGCAGGATCAAGGGCCCATCCTAGGGTATGATTGGTTCCACCCTAGGGTGCAATGAACCCACGTCAGAATGACTGAGCACAAAAAGACTTTTGAAGGGCTGAAGGAGTCAACACTTTACTTCGTTGGAGAAGCTTCAGTCTTCGCATTCAGCCTGGACTTCATCGTCTGGCTTGCAGGGCAGACTCTTCGGCCTCCAGCTTAGATCTTTCGCCATCTGTCGCAGACTCTTCAGCATCCATTACAGACACTTCAGTCTTCCATCGCAGACCCATCAGCTGACAGAGACTTACACGGAGAGCTGCAGTCAAGACCAGACCTTGGGATTGAATTTGTCAGTCTGGAGCATGCAGACGCCCTGTGCGTGCTTCCTCATTTGACTCTGTGGCTGACTATTGTAACACCCCACTCTGCCTGCCTCAGAACCAGCTGACTGTGGACAGAACCCACTAATAAGCATGAGCCTTGATATGGTGTGTGTCTAGTCGTTTCCCAAAGCCTCACGTAGTCATGGGGTGGCTTCTGGAACTTGTGATTAACTCATGAGCCAATGAGGAGGTCATGGGTATGAGTGCTACGCCTTCCTTGGTGTGGGTAATTTGCATACAGCATAAGGAAGGGTGAGAGGCTTGCTAGCCACTGTAGCCACTGTGCCTTCTTTTGCTGTTTGCTGTTTTCTGCCACCATGAACGGTTGTCCTCTGCCATGTGCTACTCTGCCTTGGAGCCAGCCAAGTATTGACTGAAACCTCCACTAACTGTGAGCTAAATACACCTTTCCTTCCTTCATTTTGGATGTCAGGTACTTTGTTCCAGCAAGGAGAGAAAATAACCAAAACAAACCTAAATGAGCCTCTTCTTTCACTTGGGTTTGTCAGGTAAAGATGATCGTGGACAACAGAGATTGGCTAAGTCTGAGGGGAAAATAAAGATGTCCAGGGGAGGGCCCTGTCTCACAAAAAGCAAGCACATGGAAAGGAAGAAGGCTGATCTTTGCTACATCCTCTGTCTTCCTTGATGGAGAGACCTGGACCTGGGTCTCAGACCGTGGAAAACAGCAGTAGCAGGGACATCCTAGAAAAACGTATTGTCCTGAAGCTGCCCTAGTCTCTCTACTTCAGAAATGGCTGTGTCCAGTAATGTATGTAAATCAAATTGATGTGAACAAGAGCATCCCTCTGTCACATGAGCCCACTGCAGATCAGATCCCTGACATCTCCTGCATATGTTCAACAGAAGGGATAAAAAAAAAAAGTGTTGTGAGCTCCTACTCTTTGAACACCTTGACCCTCTAGAAGAACGGAATGGATAGGACACATATGCATCATTATGCAAAGGGATTATGAGGTGGCTTACTGGACAAGAGCAGGAAAGACTACAGGCCAGCTGTGCCAGCAGATCAACGAGTTGTTCATCCCTCGCCCTCGAAGCATCACAGCACAAGGACACGGCATCAGCCCAGACTTCAAAACCTGCAAACTCCCCGCATGTTTGCTTCTGTAAGTCTGCACTGGAAGCTGAAGAAACAGGAGACTTGGAGTCCGACGATGAAAGATGACAGCAGCAGAGGACGCACGCCCTGCAGCCTGGAGCTCTTCCTAGCAATTATACTTCCTCTTTCTTTCCCTTTTTATTCCTCCCAGGCTGCAATCTGATTGGTCGGTGCCACCCACATCCTGGGAGGGTTTTCCTCCTGCAATTTGCTGGCCCACGTGTCAATCATCCACAGGCACACCCAGAATTATACTTTAGTAATCTAACAAGTTACAGAGGCACGCGTCAGTGCTACCAAGAGCCAATGCGAGGTCTCATGCATCCCTGTGGTCACACACAGCTGCAAAGCTGGCTTGGGAAATGAAGTGCACCAGGCTCAGAGAAGATCAGGAGGGACTCGGGCACCCTGGAAGTCTATGATAAGTCTGGTCACAGCCAACGGAGTTTGGGTTCCCTTCCTTTCTGTACATGCTGGCTCTTCCAAAGGAAAGACAGGGGCTCAATGGATCTTGGCCGAGCTTTAGTGCAGCTTCTCTGGGTTACCCTCTGTGGCCACCAGTACCTTCATGGCAGGCATGTGTGCCTGATCGCATCTGTGTACACAGTAGGTGTTGTTGGTGTTCCCCATGCCCAATAATCAGTGGCAAGTGTGATTAAATAACACTCAGCAGTAAGCTGCTCTATTGCTCTGTGTGTGCAGCACGGAAAGTTTACACTGCTTGTGTGGAACTGGTGCGCATGCCTGATGCACCGTTAACTCATTTTTGTCTCCTTTCCTCTGTCTCTTCCCTCCCTCTCACGATTCCCTTCTCATATGAGAAAGAGCCATCTCCCTACTTCCTATTATCCACCTTCTATTTTGGTCCTTATCTATACCCTGAGTTTGTCACACAAGATAAACCATGTGGTGCTTGGGCTCATGTTCCTGATTTACTTCATATAAAGGCGTAGCCTGCAGGTGCCTCCATTTTCCCACAAAGGACTCACACCAATTCTTCTTTATGGCACTGTAGTACCCCACTGGGTGTGTACACAGCACTTGCCTTATCTGTTCACCTCTTGATGGATCTGGGCTGCTTCCGGCACTTGGCTGCTATGAATTACTTTGCTGTAGCCATGGGTGAGCATAGGTCACTGTGCTAAGATGCCTTGAATTTTGATGGAAACACACTTGTGCCGTTTAAAGTGGAAATCATCTTAGAATGTTCAATGGACTGGAGATATAGCTCAGTAGCACAAGTCCCTGCCTGGCAAGCACAAGGCCCTGAGTTCAATTCCTGGTACCAACCAATAATGATAATTATTATTAATAAAAATTAAAGAATAAATAGAATATTTGTTATTCTGTTGTGAGCAAGAGGGTGTCTGGTTTCAAAACTGCTGAAAGTAGGGCCAGTGATATAGCTTAGAAGACTAAGTACCTGCTGAGCAAGAACAGGGACCAGGGTTTGATTCCTGGCACCACATGCTATGCAGGCCCCGCCCTAAGGTGCGCTGAGGTGGCCACAGAGACCCGGTATGGTGTGGCGTACCTATAATCCCAGACACAGGGAGGCTGAAAATAGGACGGTCACTATGAGTTCAAGCTGCCTGGTGAGATCCTGTACCAAATACATTAGTAACAAACAAACAAAAAAGCAAACTGCAGAGTGATTTTTATTTTTATTTTTATTTTTTATTTTATTTTTATTTATTTATTTTTTGGGGGGGGTTTTAAGAGTGATTTTTAATATTGCGGTGATTTTCTCCTTCCAAATCACGTGTCACCCCTTAGGGGGAGTCTTCTTATGTGCGCTATCTCCTCTGCTGTAGCGTGTGTCAGAGAAGATGTTGTCGGCTTCTGCAGCTGGACGTCTGTGGCATCGGGCATCACCAGGGGTGTCCTCAGGCCCTGATTCTGCCTGAGATGGCAGCCAACCCGAATGTCAGTGCTTCTTTGACAGTGAGACGTGAAGAAGAAAATCAGAATGTGAAAGAACAAAAACGAGAGAAAATATGTAATTAGGAGACCTTGGAATAATCTACAGAGATGAGAAACATGTACCGCAGCGAGGTTTCCGGGGACTGGCATTTCCATCAGAACCGCACATTGTCTGTAAGGTTTTTAACGTGAAAGCCCAGACAAAAAAAAATCTCATTTTCATTCTTTACAAATAGGAAAAGGATGTTTAGGGTCTTGTTAAATGGCATAAATAGCGGGAGGAACATAGGAGAAAATCAAGCATAAATGAACGGCTGTTTAATGAAGGAAGAGCCCGCTCCCCAAGGCCGGTTACCTAGGCAACCGAAGGCTGGACCAGCAGCATCCTCGGCATCCCTGTCCTGCCCTGAGCTGGAGGGTGAGAAGGGTGCTAATGCCCCAGCACAGCTCGAAAGCACAAGAAGGAGCTGGGGTGAGACGAGAAATGCCTCCCTGCAAACCACACCTCAATCAGGACTCAGTGGCATCTCAGAAGAAAAAAGCATGAAGAGATTTATGACCCCAAAGCCCTGACAGGAACGTGGATGGCCTCAGGCTTGGCCCTAGCACTTAGCAGCCCCTGGACAGAATTTTATGCACCGACAGCATCCTGCAGTGTCACTATTCCCAACCTTTCCAGGGACAATAAGCCCCAGGACAGCGAAGATCTCTTGTTGAGTCACCCCGAGAGCCAGGGGCTGAGCAGGTCTGGAAATATGGCCCTCACTATGGGAGGTCCAGTGGCCTCCAGTGGGGCTTAGAGAAGAAATATTGAAATTAGATAAAAAAGAATCCAAAGCCATACAGAAAAGCTTGGAGCTTCAGGGCAAGTTCTGTGGGGTCCTTGGAGAACCTCCCGACATGGGGAACTCGAGTAATCGAGATAGAAGTAGCATCCAGAAGGCCACACATGGCCAATGACACAAACAGTGGGAAGCCGAGGCAGGAGGACCAGCATGAGTGTGAGGCCAGCCTAGGCAACACCGTGAGTTCAAGATCAGTTTAAATAACACAGTGAGACCCTGTCTTAAAAATCCATATTTCCAGGGATATACAAAGGAGCCACCCCCAGGAAAGGCAAAGACTGAAAAAACGAGTCCCCCAAAAGAAGTATTTTACACCAGGCGACCTAGTCGTCCTGCAGTGCCTCTTCAGCAGTGAGCACGTGACATTTACCACTGATCCCTATGGCAGAAGTAATGTGATGTGACCGGTGGTCGTGCATAATGGGTAACCGTGGGGGTCCATCAGCGGGGAGCCTGTGCTAGGCACAAAGTCTGAGAATCCTGGGCCTCAGCCTCGGCTCCCAAAGCGTCCCACAGAGTCTCCAAGGAACAGCAGACAGAGGTGGACGCAGGGGACACTGTTCCCACGCATGCAGGAGGCTTTGCAGTCCTGCGACAAGGTTTTTCTTCCTGGTACGAATTCGTGCACTTTCAGCTCAAACACTGTTCCACTTCTTGACCTTTGCTCACTGTGGAGACACTTTTCCAGCCTTTGCCTTCTGTCAAAATCCAAGCAGCAATGTGATCGTCACAGGCAGAGACACACCCTGATTGCACAGGAAAACAGTGCAGGACTCAGCACGGGAAGAATTCGCTACTTTTTTTTGTTTCTGATTTTTTAAAAGAATTATAGACAAGCGTGAGGTCCTGAGTTCAATGCCTAATGCCAATAAAAAAGAAAAAAAAAATTAAAAATAGAATTACAGCAGCAAGGAGAACACAGTCTGGATTTCTCCCCCTTCCTTTTCTCTCCTGTGGAGCTCACTGCAACGATTTAGGACCTATCAGTGATAGGCACGCAATTGCCCATTGCTGCCAGCTTGCTTGCTGTGACCACCAAAGCCAACAGACCAGAAGGAAGGAGGACTCGGCAAGGGCTGGCCAGCTGCGGGACAGGCAGCATCAAGCTGGAAGTATTTGAAGCTTACTGAGGTTTCTAGTTCTAAGAGTTGCTTTTGCACCTGTGCAGAATTCCATAATTCTTACAGAAGCTGCCATTAGAACCATAGGCAAGAGGAATCCCAGCACTCCAGGAGGCTGAGGCAGGCAGATCTCAAGGGTAAGCCCCGTCCGGGTAACTTTAGCAAGCCCATGACCCAAAATAAAAATGAAAAAGAGCTGGGGATATGGCTCCATGCTGTGGCCTCAGGTTTACTCTGTAGTCCTGGGGGTAAAAGACTCCAGCACCTAATACTACTGCCTTTCTTTCTAAGCCAACCGCGTGCTGGGTTCTTTCTCTGCCATGTCCACTTTTGGCTGGGGCTTTCTTCACATTTTCTGATCTCCATTTATATTTCCTATGCCTTCACGGATGCTGCACTGAGTTGCTACGTGTTGCTTTGCTGTAATCCTGAGAACCATGTGTTACACAAAGTTATCTGGTTACCTGCATATTATTTCAGAAAAAAAAAAAAAAAAAAAAAAAGATTTTCTATCAGACAAATAAATGTCATCAGCTAATCTGGGCTCAAGTGTGACAAAGGATCGGATGGATGGGGGCTTCTCATCCTACCTTCTTTAAGTTGTGCTTGGTTATTCAACTTGTGTATGTGTGTGTGTGTCCTGTATATATGTGTGTGTGTGGTGTATATGTATGTGTGTGTTGTTTATGTGTGTGTGGTGTGTATCTGTGTGTGTGTGTTACAGTAGACTGAACCAACGATTTTTGCATAGAGCTACGTCTCCCATATTTTCCTATTTTTATTTTGCACAGAGACTCTCCCTAAACCCCTGAGTTGCTCATGCTGAGCTTGGCCTGCGCCTCCCAGCATGCCGGGATCCTAGGCGTCCACTGCCTCATCCATCCTTGCTTATCTCTTCTTGCTATTTAGCACCCCGCATGTACTAGTTACTGAGAATGGAAACTTAAAATCCATTTTTAATGTAAAAAGGAGAGGAAAAAAGTCAGAAAAAGGGGGTTATACTTAATCAACACCTTGTGGCTAACGCGCTTCCTTTGTAAAATAGGGATTATTGTGGTGTTAAAGGATTGGAGATTGAACGCGGGGCCTTTGCACTCAGCCGTATCCCTAGTCCTTCTTTTAGAAAATGCCTTGGAAATTATTTAAGTTAGCCAGCCCACTTTACAGAAGAGTATAATAAAAACATTTGGTTAAATTGTCTGTGATTTATTTTGTTTATTTATTTATTTTTATGGCTGGCTCAGCCTGCCCTGAGGGCAGGGCTGGTGCAGCATGTGGTGCCGGGGATCGAACCACGGTCTCTGCAGCCGCCTAAGCTTTCCTAAGCAGGTGCTTTAGACCACTGAGCCATCCTGCAGGACCCCTGTCTGTGATTTATTTTAAATATTTTTATTTATTATATTTATTTTTATTTTGAGACAGGACCTGGCCAAATCTCTCAATACTCTGAGCTGGCCTGGAACTTGTGATCCTCCTGCCTCAGCTTCCAAGAGTGCTGGGAGGATGAGGTGCGAATAGAGACAAAAAAAAAACAAAAAAAAAACAAAAAAAAAAAACGTGCTTTTCCCACAAAGCAAAGAATGAGGGCCAGCGAGATAGGTCAGTGGATTAAGCCCTGGCTGAGGCAAGCACCGGGATGGGATTTGATCCCCAGCACCACATGCCACACCTGCCTGCTCCCAGGAGCGCTGAGCCAGCCACAGAGACCAGGGTGTGGGGACGCACGCCTGTAATCCCAGTGTTCGGGAGGCTGAAGATAGGAGGATCAGTGTGAGTCCAAGCTGCATAGTGAGAGCCTATACCAAAGACACGAATTTTTAAAAATGTGAAGAGGGAATTTAACAGTGAGCTTGGCTATTCTGATGTCACTTATTACCTCCGTGTCTTCCCCTAGCCAAGAGCCCTGCTGCACATAGAAATGGAGACCTCATGCTTTCCAAAGCAATGTTCGTTTTATGATATTCTAATTAGTAACACTTAATGCAACCAAATCTCGTGCTTGTCATATGCATGCCTTTATTTTTCTAAGTGATTATTCTACTTCCCAGAACAAAACACTCGGGACAATAAATTTGGAAAATAAAGAAAAGCAAGAAGAAATTTGTAAATACCCGTATGTACCACATTCTAGAAACAATAACTGTGGGCATTTTTTGTGTGCTACCTTTTAGAATGTCCCATATGGATTTATGGATACTTAATATGAGAATTGCCACTCTATAATTTTGCCTCCTGTTCTTTTATTTTCCATTTTAATATAAATTCTTCTATATTATTATCACAAACTCATTATAAACATTACTCTAATGGCTGCATAATTATGCCCCGTAATTTACTGAGCTATTACCCTATTGTTGGACATTTAGCAGTTTTCAATTCTTTACTATTACACGCAATGTAGCAATAAATGTTTATTCATTATTAAGTATTTTCAGTACTTTGGGTTCTTCGGATAGATTCCCAGCAGCAAAATTGCTAGATCAAACTGTTTGTAATTTTCAACAGATCTTGGCATACACTGCCAAGACACTTTCCACAGAGATTTCATGGAAATTCCATGTGTATATTTGTAAAATTTCTCCGTTTAAAAATCATCTCGTTGAATACATATTTTATATCAAATGTGTATCTTGATTATAGTCTTGGAAAATATAGTTGCTCTAGCTTTTTCATGAAGCAAAAATATCCCTCAGTTAAGGTACAATGTTTAATTAGAAAAATACGTAGCTGGGTGCTACTGGTTTTGTGAAGACGTGACTCAACACCAGTTCTGATCATTTCTGGCGGATCTGCCTGGGGCAGACGTGGCATTTTGTGAAAGCCACCTGCGTGTTGGCTCGTAGATGCATCCGGGTGTTTGCTAAATGAATAATCACAGTGTATCAGTATGCTTAGGTACCACGCAGAATACCACACAAGGTGCACATGGGGCCTCCCCTGCCGTGGCCATCTTTTGGACCCCTTCCCTCTTCCCTTTAAGAAAAGATCTATCTCCCTGTTTCTTACTATTCATCTTTTATTTTGCTCTTTAATTTTTCATATTTTGAGGTTTTCACATGAGAGAAGTGATGTGATATCAAAGCTCTGTGCCTGGTTCATTTCCCTGAGCCATATGCTCTCAACAGGCATCCACTCTCCCAAAAATAGCTCATGTGCCCTTCTTCATGGCAGAGTAGTATTCCACTGTGCACAGATGTTACATTTTCTTTATTTGATCACGTGTTGATGGAAAGCAGAGAAAGAGACCCACTCCCCACCCTTTCACACAGCCATCCTCCTGCAGAGGGTGTCCAGCCACCCGACAGTAGTCAGTCTTCTGAGTATGGGTAATGTGCATGCATACATTTTTACTTACGTTTTCAGACTCACGCCTCGCTGTACTATCGCTGAGTGCAGTTGCAGTAGAGACGACAGCAAGAGTCACACCTTGGCACATTCCTCCTTGCTGCCTTCTCCCCTCCCTCGCTCCCTCCCTTCTTCATCCCCACCATGGTGACATCAGCACACATCTGCATCCCTCCTGTCTCTCTCTTGCTCATGGGTGGCCCCAGCCGGGCCTCTTCCTCTCACGTGTAGGAGATAGCGCTCATGGAGACTTGTAGAACAGTGTTCACCATGACAGAGGGTGAGATGCCCAGGCCTATTCCAACCTCTGAAGTGTGCTGCTCTGTGAACAAGGTCAAGTGTAACGCACCACCTCTCACCTGATTCTGCTTACATCGAATGCCCAAGTAAGCAGATACCCAGGGACACACAGGAAGTCCGTCCTAGAGCAAAGTGACTGCCACTGGGGCAAGGTTGCTTCCCAAGGACATAAATATATTCTAAAGTTAGTTTATGTAGTCAAACATAGTAGCACATGTGGGTAATCCCAGAATTCTAGGTGGTTGTGTCACGAGGAGCACAAGTGCCAGGCCAACAAGGACCTGCTATGTAGAGACGAGGTCTCCCTGAGTGTCTGGTCTGCTCGGGCTTGCTGGGCTCAGCCTCGTGGTCCTCTGGCCTCAGCCTCCCCAATATGTGCCTCTGACTGGGCCTCAGCCCCATCAAGGCCCTCCTTCCTGCCAATGCTCTGAACCGTGTTTTCTGAACTTCCTCAGCCTTTCTCTGAGCAGCCTCCTTCATAGTCAATTAATTCACGGTCTGTTTACATCACACATTATCAGTCTTTCAGATGTCATCAGGTATAAAGCCAGACACAAAGGCTAGTACCCAGATCGTTTGCAGGGCCAGAGGCAGAAACAGAACAGATAGCAGGAGTGCGTGCTTCATGGTCTGTTACTGCTAAGCAATGGACGGTTATCTGTTATGGAGAGGGTGCTGAGCTGGGCACAGTGCTGTGTGTCTGCAGTCTCAGCTGCTGGAGAGACCGAGGCAGGAGGATTTCAAGCTCAAGACCAGCGTGGTCAAGTTGACAAGGTCTTGTCTCACAGTGAAAGGTTAGAAAGGGCTGGACCTGTAGCTCAGTGGTAAAGTGTGCCTGGATGTGTTCAGTGTTCAGGACTGGAGAGAGAGACAGAGACACAGAGACACAGAAATGCAGAGAGACAGACAGAGACCGAGATAGATACAGAGAATATTGACAACACAGTAGAAGATACCTTGTACAATTATTTAATTTTTCAGTACCTCTCTCTACCCTTTCCAATGTGTTCACTCCCTCTCTCCCTCTCCCTCCCTTTCTGTCTCTGTCTCTGTCTCTGTCTCTGTCTCTGTCTCTCTCTCTCTCTCTCTCTCTCTCTCACACTCTCCTTCCCTCTCTCTCCCTCTGTATTTGGTATTGGATCTACAGGTTCTACAAGGTCTCACTACATAGACCAGACTCACAGTGATTCTCCTGTTCTTAGCCTTCCAAGCACCTGGATTACAGGTGCACGCCACCACACCCAGTCTCAATCTCCAGCTACAGGCTGGCCCTTGTGCTCTTTTATTTAGCCATCTTCTAAGGTTTATTCGTCGCCAAATGAGACGTCACGTGGAACATGTGGAAAAGCATCTGAATCTACTCTGGGTTTCCAGCAAACTTTCTTAGAGGTCTTTTCTCTCTGCTCCCTCAGCAGCCCACAGAGAGACCTGGATGTAACCTGTAAATTGGTCAAGGCACCATGTGACCCCAGGGTTCATTCAAAACCTGATAGCTCTTTTATTTATTATACTCTTTAAGGATTAAGCTTCTTGGAATTGCTATAGCAGAATGTTCTATTGCCCCCACAAAGTTTCACAGTTAAAGATGTTCCAAGCAGATATTGTCATTGCTTTTGCAATATGGATTGAAAAGCAAATATTAAATTGATTATTGAGTAGAGCTGTGAATGGAACCCATGCCTGTCTGTGGTTCTTCCTGTCTCTCCTGTAAAACCACATATAAACCTATTGCATGGCTTCCTTTATACAAGAAACTCCAAATACAAATAAATGAAAGGGAAAATAAAAGGTGGGTCACAGGAAATAGGGAGACAGAATTTTTGTGAGAGGGAAGAAGCCCAAATATGGAGCTTGGGGGAGAAAACAAATTTAGGAGGAACTTCCTGTGATGAACGCAGTTATTGATTACTGCAAATGTGGACTCATAAAGAATAATTTTAAGCTACAAACTTGTATAAATGGGATGAATGGGAGAGCAGAAAATTCCATTTTTTAGGTTTCTGGGAAGCAAATAAAATAAAATGGCCAACTGGGGACACCTGAGGAGGGAGCGCAAACCTAAAACCAGTTCTATCAGGAGCCTTGGCACCTCATGGAGCAAGTGTCACTTTGGTGCTTGGGACAAATATCTGTCTTCTCTGCCTAGCTTCTTGCTGTGGAAGAGCAGAGAGATTTGCTCTCTGAAAATGATAAAAGAAAATGAAGCCATTGGCAATTTGGGGTTATTTATAGCATTCCTGTCCCCGGCAGTACTATTTCTTGTGTTACTGTTTCTTGGGACTGCAGTTTGTTACTGTCCTTCTATTATTACTCTTTGTGATTTACTATTTTACACTCCTGGCATTACTATTTATCATGGTATTATTTGTTGCATTGCTATTACTACATTGTTATTTGCTACTACTGTGATTTGCTAGATTGCTGTCACTGTATTAGCACCTGTTGCATTATTTACATTTATTACATGTTTTGTTACATTATTATTGTTACATCACTATTTGTTATTATTTTACATGCATTATACTACTGTTTGCTACATTCTTATTGCATTACTTTTACAAAAACTGAGCTATAATATACCTACTAGGGGGTACCTGTATGGAATTTTAGAAGGCTACACATGAAGAAAATAACCTCAAGGAGTTCACAGGGAGAAAAAGATTTCATAGAGCTGGACATGGTGGCGCACGCCTGTAATCCCAGCACTCTGGAAGGCTGAGACAGGATTACAAATTTAAGTCCAGCCTGGACAGTTAGTGACTTATCAAGAGCCTGTCTTAAAAACTAAATGAAATTTTGAACATAGCTTCAATCCTCAGCATTGCATTAAAAAATGAAATTAAAAAATGTCAGTTACAGTTCTGTAGCCCAAAGGTACGTATGACACAGCGTGATGAAATCATATTCAGTCTCCAAATTTCCAGTTGCAAATTGCAGGGCGGTCTGTGCATGGCACCACAGCTAAATTTGGGGTGGTTTAGTCCTGGGGAGGCGCCCATCTCACTGGTGCGGCTGGGAAGGGCCCCCCATTGCAAGAAGCACAGCCCGAGGCCAGGGCCCCAGCAGAAGTTGACGCACACAGTGTGGGCTTCAGAATGCTGAGTCCCGGACCCAAGGCCGTGGCTTCCACCCACTTACAGAGGCACTCAGCGTCTGGGGCCTCAGAAATTCCCACTAATCCCCAACAGCTGTCTTGGAAACGGAGCCTGAGCTCCTCGCCCGCGCGTCGCTCATGCAGCCCAGCACAGCACGGCAGCACCTGCTGTTTCCCAGGATGTTGCCTACGCACAGGGGATTTCCCAAGGAGAGGTGATTTCCCTGCAGATACAAGAGCAGATTTTGAAAATGATTCTGTGCAGAAACAAACCTGAGCGTGCAAAGGCGACATCAGAAAACGCAGTGCACACTGAAACTGTTGGAGCAGAAGACAGTACTACGAATCCCACTCAAAATCCTCCCTTTCGCTTCCAGCACGCCCAGTCCATTGTTCTGGCCATTTTCTGCAGCGCCTCTGGACTCTCTTTCCTGAGTGTGGGATCAAAAATATGGCGACTGCTGTGCTTAGTGCCAGCCCACAGAAAGGCAGGTCGTAAAAACGTGACACTGTGTCCTGCTCAAGCTTATTCACTGGATCCAGCACTGTGCGACTGCTCCTCTTCCCCAAAGTCAAGACGACCATGAGAAGAAAATATCTGAAACTGATCCAGGACATACAGGTGTCCAGGACATCACAACTAAAGACCCTCAGGAAAGAGCCCTCCGGAGCTGCTGCAGGAAGTAGCAAGGACCATGGGGCAAGTGGGTTCAAAGTGAGGGAGGATTTTGAGGGGCTTCCTGACAACGTGTCTTCTCGTATGGTTTCATTTAAAAAAAGAAGTATTCATTGCACTGCACTGTGTATTTAATTTTAAAAATGATTTTACTTTTACTACTTCCTTTTATTCTCATTAAAAGGTCTACATAGTGTATATTTGTTGCTTCCTTTGCTGGACAAAACAAGGGCCTCTTACGAAGATGAAGACAAACTTGCTTCATTGTGTTCCTAGAGCTCACTGTAGATAGAGCTGAGGCTCTGACGTCCTTTCCCTTTGATGGTAGTGCCAATACCGGACCTCCCTATGTATTCTAGGCTGGCCTCTAGGTTGCCATGCAGTCCACGCTGGTCTCAGACTTCCTGTACTTCTCCTGCCTCAGCCTCTCAAGCACTGGGGTTATGGGCATGCATGCTAGTATAGCAGGCTAGATTACAAGGGCAAAAGCTATACTTGTTTTGGGCCAGAGAGATAGCTCAGCAAACTAAAGCACCTGCTTAGGCAAGCTTGGGCAAGCGCAGGGATTGCTGCTCCATCCCCAGCACCACATGCTGCACCACTGTCCCCAGGACAAGCTGAGAGGGCCGTGGAGTTAGTTGCAGTGGTATATGCCTATAATCCCAGTGTCGCGGAGGCTGAAAACAGGAATATTACTGTCGTAGCTGCATAATGAGGCCCTACAACAACCAAAAAAAAAAAAAAAAAAAAAGACTACCTACTTCATGGTCCTACATATAGCATGAGTGTGTGCTCAGGGCTTGACACAGACACGATGCTCATTAAATGATATACAGTTATTGAAAGGATAAACGGTTAAGAATGACTGTGTGGGAGAGATGACATAGCTCAGCAGTGTAGGGTCCGCTTGGCAAGCATGACGTTCTAAGTTCAAGTCCTTGTACCCCTCCACACACACACACATGGACAAAGAATAACTGCATGTATTTAATTTTACTTTGGGAAATATTGTACCTTTATAAATCTCAGAACTGCAATCTAATTATTAAGACCGTGAATTAAACATTTTAATCCCTTGGACTTATTCTGTAAGAAGATTAGTGTATCATGATTGGTAATGAGGTTACTAACTGTGCAAGCTTCAAAACCTGATTTTCACTTGAACGTAACCAAAAGGCCGAAACGTGATCAAAACTTAATTTTCAGTTACCTAGAAGTTGGAACCACATGTGCCGGTTATATAGCTACAGCTGCAGCACTCACTCTGGAAGGCCGAGGCAGGAGGATGGTGAGTGCAGACCCTGCCTCAGTGACCCAGTGACTTAACAAGATCCTGTCTCAACCACCCAAACAAGCAAACAAACAAATAACTGGGGGTATAACTGGATGTGAAAGCTCTGAGGGAAAGGCCCAGTAGCAGTAAAGAAAAAGAAAAGAAGTCCAGTTTGTTCTCTGACCCCTGGGGATAATTGTGTACGATTGGCTACGTGGCAAGCAATACTGTGCCCAGGTTCAAGAGCTGGACCAGGTTGAGTGACAAGCGACAAGATATAGACGTGTTAGAGTGGCCTCTCCAGGAAAGTTACTCTCCACCCTCGCTGTTCTAAGCTGCCCTAATCATTTATTTGATCCTCACAACTGTTGCAAAGTAAACACTGCTCCTCAAATCCAGGAGCAGCTGGGGCCTAAGCCCTCAGTCGCTCTGTATCCCACTCACCATGCTGCAGCTACCACTGTGAAGGTCACACCACGCTGGCGTTCCCTAGATTCAGTTTTCACAGCTGAAAAAATATAGTGCAGCCTCAGAGGCCACCAGACTCCACTGGGCGCTTCTGCGTCATATCTAAGGTGTCAGGAGGGGCACAGCCATCTCCCAACGTCAGGTGACCCTGGGGACTTCTCTTGCCCTGGAGCTAGAGTTCATCCCCCACCCTCACTTCCCCAAGCCACACCGTTGTGCTCAACATGGGCCTACAGGAGGGTGGTGACAAGGCTGAGACCAGTAGCATGGCCCCTGGCCACTGATACCCCAAAGCACACACCCAAGAATGGTCTGAGGTCTGCTTGATCTGAGGCT
The DNA here is from genome assembly GCA_004027025.1 of Myocastor coypus. NCBI lineage: Eukaryota > Metazoa > Chordata > Mammalia > Rodentia > Myocastoridae > Myocastor > Myocastor coypus. The sequence goes on from PVJA010008094.1 coordinate 61,404, forward strand.
GGGCTTCTTGGGGCAGCACTGAGAGAGCTTCTGAGGTGGGCCAGAGAAGGGGACGCCGGAGACACACTGGAAAAGAAAAGGGTTTCGAAGAAGACGGGAAGCTAATGCTGATCCCAAGGAATGGTTAAGATGAATGATCAGAAACTAACCCAAGGGGCTGGCAAGATAGCTCAGCAATCTAAAGTGCTTGCTTAGGCAAGCTTAGGCAAAAGTGCAGGGACCTCAGTTCGATCCCTGGTACCACATGCTGAGCCAGCCCTGCCCCCAGAATGAGCTGGGCCAGTCCCCCGTACTAAAAAAAAAAAAAAAGACCCAAGAGGCTGAGGATGGGACTCAGAGGCAGATCTCTTGCCTGGAGTTGATCTCCAGCACCACATAAAACAAAACAAAAATGAGTAATTATGAAAAAATAACTTGAATAAAAGACACAGTGTCATCAATGCCCCCTAAACAAATTCTCCCTCTTCACTTTGAACACTCAATTCACTATCCTTATCACTTTGTACAACAACTCTGGTGTCTTCTTTTCTGGAGGTCTTTGTGAGACACGATCAGAAACACAGTGAATGCTGTGGTGTAACGCCACCTCATGGATAGGCAGCTCCTGAAAGCATGGCTCCGTGTCCTCCTCCACCCCTTGCTACTGGATCTGCCACTGGGCATGTTCTGGCTCCTCCCCTGAAGTCACAAAGGCCATAAAAGGGAAACGTGGAATCCATCCAGGAGTCAAGACAGCTGTGACAACCCAGCTGAAGACCCTCTGGAAGGAGGACTCCAGAGCTGCTGCAGGACGTGGCCAGGACAGTGGGAGGAGTGGATCCAAAATGGGGAGAGGATTTTTTTTTGTTTATGAGAAAGTCTTTTCAATTTATTGGACATTAGGAATGCATGGCAACTTCTAGCAAACATAAAGCAAAGGAAGCAAATTTTTCTAAAGAGAGATTTCAGCTCACATTTCACAAAGGACCCCCACTTGCCCGGAACATGGAGTCTGGGAAGACTGAGATAGTTGGAACTTGCACTGTGAACTACGGAGAAATAGAATGATGCACCCAACAGTCTCTACAGCTCTGAAAAGGCTGGAGCACATGACCGTTCCCATAGAGTAAGGGGCCAGCCTCAGCATTATTAGGACACCGGGCTGGAGTGGTAAAGAAGTATTAACGAGAGCTCATGCACAACTCTGATCTCACATAGCAAAATTTAAAAGAAGGATCAAAAGGATGGCTTACTTTTTTTTTTTTTTTTCACTTTTTAAGCAAAATTTTAGTTTAAAAAGCATGATGTTGAGCTGACCAAATAGCTCAGCGAAGAGGCAAGGACTTTGAACAGGATTCCTTATAACGTGTCTTCCACTGTGATATTTTTTAAAAATTTAACCTTATATTATTTTTTATTGTACCTATACATATTTAGTGACAAATCCAAATTCAAGAGCAATATTGTATGATCTCCAAAGTTAGTTTTTCATTGCCTTTTTCACTATAACCGTGTAGCTCAGAGCCAATTCTACATCAGAATTTCAGATTTTGCTGGCCCTAAAGCCTATGAAGGGAAAACAAAAAATGAAAATAAAGCATTAGAAAGAAAAAATAAAACCTCGCTTTTTATTCCATTGGTTGATTTTGTCCTCATTATATTATGAACTCTTTAAACAGTTGATAAGGATGAAAATAGAATGAAAAAAGAAAACTCATTTACCCTCTGTTGTGCTACCAGGAAATGCTACCATTACGTAGAGTTTGTACTTGGAAACCAAGCTCTAGGTAATTCTGTGCACGGAAAAAAAGAGTCCCAGAAGTGGTTTAATTCAGTTCCATGAGACTTTTCTCTTGTTGCTGGAACAAATATCCAACATGAAAGCTTAGGGGAGGAAAGGTTTATTTAGCTCACAGTTACTGGAGGTTTCATAGTGTAAAGCAGCCTGAATTACACAGCAAGACCTCGAGACTCTATGCCGCAAGTTCCAGGATGATTTGCTCCATACCCCTGAGGGACCGCTGCCTGGTTAGGGGGAGCCTCTGACACCCATTGCTGTCAGTTTAACAGTTTGCACCTCTCTTGGCCACATCCCTCAAGCCCCACCCTGGTCGTTTGGCCCCACCCCTTGAGCCATGCACTTCATAGCCCTATGATTTACATGAGGCTTTGGGGGGACAACCAGATACAAACCATAACATTTCACCCCTAGACTCCCAAAGTCTCATGTACATCCCTTTCTGCAAAAGGCATTTTAGTCCATCTCTAAGAGTTGCCTAAGACCCAACAGTTATAGCATTGCTCAAAAGTCCAAGTCCCAAGTTTCTTCCAAGATCCAAGGCAAACTGTCAACTATGAGCACCTGTACAAATGAAAAATTAAATACACCCAACATTCAAAGGCACAAGATAGACATTGCCAGTCGAAAAGGTATACATAGGAGGATACAAACCACTGGGGCCAAAATACATCAAAAATCCAGCAAGGCAAACATTACAGTTCCACGTGGAACATTTGAAGCAATCTATGGCAAATTGTGACTTCCATGTGGCTCCACCCCTATGGCACTCTTGATGGTAGCTCCCATGGCTTCTCTCTTAGGCTGGCTTTGCTCTCTCTGCAGTTTTCCTTAGATGATCCACATTCCTGGCTTTTCCACACTTCTGGTGCTTCCTCTGAGTAGACTTGTCACTCGCAGCTTCACACATTGCCCTTCTCAGGGCACACTGCCTGGCCTCCCAGGCCTTTTTCTGAAATCAAGGTGGAAGCCTTCTTAACCTCTGAATGCCTGAATTTTTCATGCACCTAAAACCAGAGCCACATGGATGATGCCAAGGTCTGCTGCCAGCTGGAGCAGTAGCCAGGCTTTCTTCTCTCTTAGCTGTAGGGGTCTAGCGCTTAGATTTCTGAACACTCTGACCCTGATTCCAAGAAACAAATTCTTTATGCTGGTGCTATTCTGTAATCTAGTGTGACAGCCACTTCCATTCTGGAACCTGGTGTGGCTGCTGCCTCCACTCTGGAACACGGAACTCTACATTTCTCCTTAGAGCAAAATCTCTCACCCTGTGATTCTGAAGCTGCAAAGGGCAAGAACCTGCCACCTCTTGTTATGGCATCAGGACACCGTTTCTAGTCTCCTGGTTCTTCCTGGGCAATGCGGAGCCATTCCTCCTCAGCTCTTATCTTTGTAGTTCACAGCCTCCCCGGTGCTTTCTTTCTGGCGAAATTCACATTTTGAACATGTTGAATGATTCTGCTGGGCTCTTTGCTCTTCATAATCAACATATACTTGACTAAGAGCCCCCGGCAATAACCATGCCACTGTCCCAATATTTGACTGCTTTGAGATTTCCTTTGAAAGATTAGTCCACCATGTTTAAGTTCAGTCTCAGGCAAAGTCTCTGCACACAGGCAAAATTCTGCCAAACTTTCTGCCACGCCAAAATACAAATCATCTGCAGTCCAACAGCCAATGTAGTCCTTCTTTCCAGGAGGAATCTCCCCATCCTGGTCTTTACAGTCAGCATTCTGGTCTGTGCTCTGACCAGAATCTCCCAAACAGAACAGCTGAAGCTGCTCTACTGATTCACTTGTAGTCGACATATCTGAACCTTTGCTACCAATTCCCATAACCCATTCCCAAAAGCTTGTAATCCACATTGTGAGGTTGCCACAGCAATAGCCACACTCCTCTGGTACCGAATTCTGTTTTTGTCAGAGTTTTACTAAAGAAACAGATATAATACAAGGGGCAGATACAACACAAGATGTACCAATCCCAGAGTCAGATGAGGAAGTTTGCTGAGAGCATCTGCACACTACTAACTGAAGGATTCAGTCCCAAGGCTTTTATACTCACTGCAGTGTTCTATCTCTAATAGTCTCTACCAACATTCAAAGGCATGAGATAAACATTACAATTCCAAAAGTTGCAAACAACAGGGTAATACAAAACACTAGGACCAACAAATGTCCAAGATCCAGCAGGGCAAACATTAAATCCCGTAGTTCCAACTGGAGAATCCAAAGCAGTCTGCACTGAGTTGTGAGCATCATACAACTCTGCTCCTACAGCACTCTTGGTGATAATTCCCATGGCTTCTCTCTTAGGCTGGCTTTGCTCCCTCTTAGCACAATCCACATTCTTGGCTTTTCCAAACTTCTGGGGTTTCCACTAAATTGGCTTCTCACTCTCTGCTTCACACACTGCCCTCTCAGGAGCACACTGCCTGGCCTCCCAGGCCTCCTTCTGAAATCGAGGTGAAAGCCTTCTTAAACTAACAGCTCTTGCATTCTGAATGCACCTAAAACCAATGCCACGTGGATGATGCCAGGGTCTGCTGCCAGCTGGAGCAGTAGCCAGGCTACCTTCTCTCTTGCTTGTAGGGGTGGAGTGCCTGGATTGATGAACACTCTGACCTTGATTCCTAGGAACAAATTCTCCATGCCGGCGCCATTTTGGA
>PVJA010008095.1:0-65812 GCA_004027025.1 Myocastor coypus
GAAGAAGAAGAAGAAGAAGAAGAAGAAGAAGAAGAAGAAGAAGAAGAAGAAGAAGAAGAAGAAGAAAACTCTCAGGTGGCGGTGGCTGTGCATGGCCCTCGCGTCTCCTTTCTCACTGCTGCCATGGCAATTGAACTGTCGTGCAGCAGACTGGCGTGGGCTAACCTCTAAAGAAGTTTCAATTCCCTACGCACATGGACTGAAGATTCAGAAGCTCAAGCATAAGTTGACCTTTTATTATTTATTTAGGATTACTAGAGAGTTAGCAGAGAACATCACAGGGAATACAAATAACAAATTACCCTGAACTTTTCCTCAGGAGGTTCTTTCACTTCTACTCATGGGACCAGGTGTTAATTTGACATCTGTCAGAGCTGGAAGGAATCTGAATCATTATCCAGTGAGGCAATCAACTGTCAAACTTATTTTGCAATGCAACTCTTATTTTTTTTTTTAATGCAACTCTTCCTTTATCCCTCAAAAGACTTATCTTCACATGCCTGATATATCACACAGATAAAAATTCTCCATTTGAAGCTGGTCTTTGCACAGGGCTCTGTGACTTCCTATTTGACCTTCACCTTTTTCTGCTACCCCTGAATCCAGGCCGACTCTACAGAGCCTAAGCTGATGCATAAGAGAATCTTCCCGAGACATGCTGGGGGGCGGGCCCTGCAGCCAGCCTGGGAATTACAGCAGCAGAACGAGGAAGATATGGGTGCAGCTGTCAGGCAGCAGCAAGCCCAGTGGTCAGAAGCCTTTCACACTTTGCCTACTAAGTCTGAGGTTTAAATTTTAGACTTTGATGACCTTCATAGAAACCCAAAAGACACAGAAGATGTTTTATTTCTCTTGTGAATAATATTGCAGGGCTCAGAATGGCTGAGTAGCTATAAACTACACAGCTTTTTTTCCAGAGGTCAAAACTAAAAAAAAAAAGAAAAGAAAAGAAAAGAAAAAGTGGCATCAAGGGAAACTCCCAGAGGTTCTAACTGAAGGCCTGCTCCCTTGTCTCTTGCAGCTTCTGGTGGCTTCCAGCATTGCTTAGCTTAAGACCACATCTTAGCTCTGCTTTCTTGGTCCCTATGTCATCTCCTCTCTAGTCTGGGTCATTTTTCCCTCCATCTTAGAAGGACATTTTCCGTTGGATTTAGGGCTCACTTAGATAAGCCAGGAAGATTCTTCATTTCAGACTTCTAAATTATAGCTGCACACATCCTTACTCTAAATAAAGTCATGCTCACAGACTGTGATATAGACACATCTTTGTGTAGAGTGGGTCACCATTTCGTATGGTTCTAAGTTGGTCTGTTGCCAGAAACGCTCATGCTGTGGCTCCACCTGGATGTAGCAATACTGGGAGACAGGATCTAGTGAGGAATGTTTGCAGGCCTGATAGTCTCTTCTGTATTCATGCTCTCTCAGAAATCAGAAAAGATGCTTTTATAAAATAAGGTTGCCCATGTGTTTTATCCCTTTCAAATTACTTATTTGTCCTTCCACTTTAATAAACTGGGAGTGTATAAGAAGCTAAATATAGGCAGGTACCATGCCCTTGGATTTGCCAGCATCCAGCCAAAATCAACTTCTCTTCTTTATTTCTAGGTATTCTGTTATAGGAACAGAAAGCAGACTGTTACTCAAATCTCTATACCTGTATCACTAAGATTTAGCAACCAGGGATGGCCAGATAGCTTAGCAGATTAAAGTGCCTGCTCAGGCAGAAGCAGAGCTGGGGTTTTGATCCTTGGCCTGCCACGCTGGCCCCAACACTGGGATGTGCTGTGATGGTGAATGAGACTGGGCATGGTGGTGCACGCCGGTAATCCCAGTGCTTGGAAAGCTGAAAACAAGAAGGATAACTGCAAGCCCAATCTGTGTGGTGAGATCCTATACTAAATACATTTAAAAAAAGATTTAATAACCAGATAACAAACTCAAGCCGTTAAATGCCATGAGCAAGACCCTTTCCGCTAATCACTGCAAATTCCAGTGGGCCTTAGAATCACTGAATTGGGAATTACTCAGATACCTTTAGAAATCTTTTTTAGTTTACCCTTGGTGAGAATGAGTGCCGGACATTGTCTAAATCATGCAATATATCTCATGGTCTGTCTCTTGACAGAAACACCCACAGTCCTGGCATGTCATCTAAAAAGTTCATTCTCACCTCCAGAAATGAGAACTAAACTTTCTTTCTTTCTTTCTTTCTTTCTTTCTTTCTTTCTTTCTTTCTTTCTTTCTTTCTTTCTTTCTTTCTTTCTTTCTTTCTTTCCTTCTCTCTCTTTCTTTCTCTCTTTCTCTTTCTTTCTTCTTCTTTCCTGCCTCTCTCTCTGTCTCTCTGTCTTTCTGTCTCTCTCTGTCTCTCTGCCTCTCTCTCTGCCTCTCTCTCTCTCTCTGTCTCTCTCTCTCTCTCTCCTTCCTTCCTGTATTTGGCAGAGGATCTCATTCAGACTCCTAGAGATCCTCCTGTTTTCAGCCTCCCCAGCAATGGGATTGCAGGAGTGCACCACCATGCCTGGTCTTGGTGGCCAGTGTGGCACATGGTGCTTACCAGGCAGGCTCTTACACCACTGGGCTATCTTGCTGTCCCCAATTCTTAAATTTTCTTTCAGGAGGTTCCTTGAACTAGCTCATTAACTTATCCTAGGAGGTCTTGGGATTTTGTTATCATTATTTGTTTCTGTGGTGTAGGGAGAGGCATCCCTTTGCGGAGAATTATAATGGTCCCTATTATGCTAGGGCCAGCTCTGTGCCTGATAGATTGCCTACTACACTTTATTAAAGTCAATTACAATTTTTAGCATTTGTCATATGGAAATGTCTTCTTGTTAAGGACTGGCTTGTTAGGAGTATGAGTTGGTTTTGTTTAGCTCTTACCTCATCAACTTCAACCCTGGCACCCAATCAAACTTTGACAACCGAAACCCTGTATGGCTTCTTAATGGGTGCAAAGCAGGTGAGGACAACACGGTCCAGTGCAGGACTATCCAGAGAACATGAAATACATCAACATCCACCCCACGGTGCAAACTTGCTTCCCTACTTAGAAAACTGGACAAGAAGCAGAGCTAAATGAACCATCTCTTTTTTTGTGCAAGCCATTACCAAACTAAATAACTTTTAAAAAATAAATTCCAGAAGAGCCCATGCTGAACTCACATACTAATGAAAAGCAGTGTAGTTGAAGTGTTGGTGGTTATATGAGGCCCCGTGCAGAAATCCTGATCAAAGCCTCTTGGCATCTGAAGTCATCAGTAATTCGACAGCCTATTTGGGTGAAAAGAGCTCCTTTTTGGCTCTCCTGCATCAGGCCCACCCTGGAGACAGGCAGGACTCAGGCAAACAAGGCTGCTGGCAAATCAAGACACCTCTCCTCAGGATGGGATCTGAAACGTGAGTCAGCCACGGCAGCGGGGTAGAGCGATCAGGTTTCACTGGGGATTGGTGTGTGTGTTACACAGGCTATTATTTGCTTGCAGGTTATTTGTTCTGGCAGGGTTGACCCATGTTGCACAGAGACCTGAGCAGTGACCTTTGGCCTGCATGAGACTGAAAGCGTATCCAACAGCAGCCATTGGCCATCTGGGGTAAGAGAAGTGAAAGCTTGGCCATTGGGAGAGTTGGAGGCTCAGGGTCAACCTTACATGTTCCCTGATATTCACATATGTGAGGTATTATGCTGATGCCTGGGGCCACAGAGATAAACATAGGTCTAGTTCTCCATCTCAGAAATGCTGGGAACCTGAGGTGTTTCAGATTTGGGACTTTTAAAGATATTTTCATATATGTTATGAGGTGTGTTAGGGATGAGGTCCAAGTCTAGACATGAAACTCATTCATGTTTCATAGACCCTTCATATCCATAGCTTGAAGGCAGTTTTCTGCAGTATTTTGAGCAAGTGAGTACATCAGCTGTGATGTATCACCTGAAGTTTGGTGTGAAATATTCCATCTGGAGTCTCACTGCTGTGCTTAAATGTTGGGATTTTGGAGCATTTTGGATTTGAGGACTAGGAATGTTCAGTCTGTATTAGTTACTCTTATCCTCTGTGAGATTACAATCTGGCTGAAAAGATGAACCATCAGAACACAATGAAGTGCTTTGCAGTCATCACTGAACAAGAGAGGCCAAGAGCTCTAAGACTACATACAGTGAGGCTGCTGGGGAGATAAAACTGCTCAGAGCAAGTAACAATACCCAGGTGGGACATCTGGGGCCAGGCATATAGAAAATCCAATGCATACTTCTCTCTACCACATTCCCCCAAGTGGTTCATTTTTTTTTTTCTTTTTCAGTAATGTGGATTGAACTCAAGACCTTGAGCTTGCCTGGCAAGCACTTATTCTACTGAGCTATTTCCCCAGCCCCCTAAGTGGTTCACTTTTTGAAGGTGCTACTTACTGATGAAAAGCATTATGGCACCATAAAAGTCTATTTTCAGGGTAAGATTGACATGTTAATGGTCCTACTATGTTACATGTACAGAAAAGGTAGTAAAGAGAGGCTATTATTTTAGATTTACCTTCTGATGAATTAATGAAAAAAACTACTAAAATCAGCCCTTTCACTAAAAATTCAGAAGTAGGACATCAGAATATGATTATGCCTTTGTTTCTCAAATGAGGTCAGTAAGTGGAAGGAGTGGAGGCAGAGTAAGGGACAGAAAGGCAGAGCAAGTAAGCCAAGGGAAGAGATTGTGCAAGGGTTCTGGGGTAAGAAAGTACATAGTAGGCCTGGGGGTGGGGTGGGGTGGGTGTCTTACATATCCGTGTAGCTGAAATGAAGACAATTTAAGGAAAGGTTGGCAGAAAATATTTGAAAGGAAAATATTTGTAGAAATTACTGGGTATAAAGATTCAGAATTAGAGTTGGATTTTTCTCAGGTAAGAAACTGAAAACTTCTGAGAAAAGTGATGATAGGCTTGTGATTGAGCTTTAGGAATCTGACAGCCAATGCAACTTGGTCCTAGGCAGTGAGAGAGGCACAACGTTTCATCATATGATCACGTTCCTGGAGGAGTAAATAATTTTGGGTCAGTGACTTAGGGGACACAAGCAGCTGTGACCACAGAGCGACTACAAGTGTGTATTAACAACCATGGATAGACCTGTTTTGTACTAGTGGTTGGTCTCGGGAACCCAAGCGACTAGCTCCCCTTTTCAGAGCTATAATTTCCTGATCTTTGAAATGGAAAATATACTCTCTCTTTATTGCGGACAAGAAAGAGATGGCTTGTGTACAAGCAACACATAGGACCTGCAAAGTTGGACATCTGGGGAAATGTGGTCTCCATATCAGAAGAAAAATTCCCTTCAGTAACCCCCCCAAAAAAGAACTCCAGTTATGTTCACAATTTTTGCCTTCCAGGCAGCTTTGGACTGTGTAGTTGGGACACACACATACACACTACAAATTTAATTTGAGAACAAATTAAGTTTTATTTAAACACAGGAAATCAAGTGCCCTGGGAGAGACTCAAGATTCTTCAGCTTTCCCAGAAGTCCTTGTGCTAAACCCTTGCTGGGTGCTTTAGGAGGTGGTGAAACTTCTGAGTCCTAGAGCTTGATGCGATATCTTGCAACCATGGGGGATGTTCTTTTGAAGGGGTAGTGGGACCTCAGATCCTTCTTCTTTACTTTCCAGCCATGAGGAAAATAACATTGCATTGACAACACCACAAATTCTCTTGCCACTGGCCCCAAATCAGTGTGGCCTATTGATGATCAAGGCTTGGAACTGCCACGATTAAGATAAAGCAACCCTTTTTTCCCTTATAAGTTGATTGTTGCAGGTATTTGTTACAGTATCAGAGAAGGCTGGCTAATACAGGACCTACCTGGGAAGAGAACCTTGTTTGGAGTTTCTGAATTCATTGGTCCTCCGTCTCAGATCTCCATTTTTCTTCTGATGGCATCAGAGTGCCCATAACTCCTGAGGTGGAAAAAAGCAACCCTTTGCACAGCTTTTTGCTGACACTGTCTACATAAATTTGTTTGTGTTAATAATAGTGTTGCTGCTCATGTAGATTTACCAGAAGTTCTGTAGACATCCTGAAGACTCACCTACAGCACAGCACGTTAAACGTGCAGCGTTTTTTGCTGTATAACACCATCCTGGGCACTGTCCTGAGAGCTGAGGAGACGGAGAAGAGAGGAATAAAGTTACTTTAAAGAAGTTTATAATTTCAAGAGGGATGAAAGTGAGTATATGGATGTAATTATAATGCAGAGCAGTGTTGAGATAAGAGCTGAAACTCACAAATTCTATTTTGTTTTACTTTGTTTTATCATGTATGTGTATGTGTATGTGTGTGCATGCATGCTAAATGCAATTTCAGATCCTAAATCAAGGAACACAAGTGATATTTATATTATTAGTTGGGACAAACAATAGTTTGAGTACCAAAACACTATAATTCTTAAAGACATTTATTAGAGTTAGGCACAAATTAAAATTAAAATATTAAAATATAATGATAGAATATCATATAAATAAAAAAGAACTATAAAGGTAGGTGTAGAAAACTTATTCAATAAAGTTCCTTTGGAGAGAATGGTACTAATTGGAAAGAAATGCCTTGGTGTCTGGTTTCGTCTCAGTGTGAGACTATAAGGGAAAATTCAGGTAACAAATGTGATGTTTCCTGAGGGAAACATAAAGAGATGAGACAAGGGTGTAAATGGGGTATTGTGTACAGTATGCCAGAGAAAAACACATTTCAGGGAGAGCAGTACCTGGAAGTAGAGGGAATCTGGAGATGTGAAGATGACTAGCAGGTAAACATAGCTCTTTCTCAGCAGTCTCTGGAAAATTATGCAGGGAGAGAAGAATTATAGGATGCACTGTATTTTTCTGTGGAAAGTAGCTTGCGTGTGTTCAGCATGAGCTAGGAGGTAGCGTTGCATAGAAGGACCTGGAACTGAGATGTGAGAATAGATCTTCAGAATCTAGAGAGCTCAGAATGGCATGACAGTGGGGGTGTTGGTGAAATACGGTCTCAAAAGCTGAGACAAAGCTGGGTGGCCTCCAACACATAGGTGTCAGCACATGTAGTGTGAACATGAGAAAGAGGCAGGGACTGAGTCCAACTGAGAAGTAGTGCTGCCTCTTCCCAAAGGAAACAAATGCCAGTGAGGGAGATGCATCCTTCAGGGTCCTCTCTTTGGGCAGGATGCACTTGCCCTGCACAACCTGTTGCCAGGAGCTCTTCCTGAAAACCTTTGCCTTGGAGTGTCCTGCGGGCAGAGTTCTGATGAGGTCCGTGGCTTTTCAAGACTTGGATGCCTTTAAATGCAGCTGTGCTACCCTTTGGGGTTTATTTATTTATTTTTTTTTAATGACAACTAAGAATGTTCAAGAGCTCAGCCATATGTATGTTAACTACAACACTTTGCACAAAGAAAGAGATGGAAATATTTTCAATGACCAACAATGGGAGAGTGGTTCTGTGAATTATGACACATGAATAAAATGAAGTATTGTGTGGTTATTGCAAACCATAACGTAAGGCTATATTTGTTGACATGGGAAAATGGCCACAAGATAATGTTACAGCAAAAATAACTATTCAAAAACTTCAAGTTTGTTTCCATTTGTATAAAACTATAGTTACACAGAGACTGACCTGTAGAGAATGGCTGAGACGGGGACACACACACACCACGAGGTAGGTGATGATTGTTTTTGGCTGGTGGGATTGGATGGTCTTTAACTTTGTCCTTCATGATTTTCCTGCATTACATACATTTTTAAATAAAGTAGATGTATATTTATAAAAATTTATAAAGCTATTTCCACTTCAGGACCAAAAATCCAAACAAAAATTTATAAATTTTGAGGTTCTCTGATGAACATCTAAAATTCGACATGCATCAAAATATAAAAATGTTTGAGCAGTGACATGGTGGCATAAGCCTCATATCATGAAACTTTGTTTCATGTTCATAATTCTTAAAAATATTGTATAAAATTACTTTGAAAGTATGAATGTAAAATGTACATGAAACATGGGTGAATCTTGCATTTAAACTTGATTCACAAGATCTCTTCTTATATAAGTATTTCAAAATATTAAAAAAGTCCAAAGTCTGAAACCCTTCTGGTGCTCTGTACTGCTCATAAAGATTGCCCTGACTGCAGTAGATTTCCTCCATGGTGCTTGTGCAGTGGCCCAGCCAACTCTCAAATTCCACCTCAAAGGTTATGAGAGGCAGAGGGACAGTACTGAAGAGCCCCAGAGCTTGTCCAGTTACCAAGTCCATTCCAAGCCAGGGGAAAGGTGGAGAAGGAAATGAGTATTTTGAGCCAGAGTGCCTGAGTGTTTACTAATTAATACTAGAAGAATAAGATGCTTATTAATAAATAAAGGTAGATGGGAACACTCAGACTACACTGATGAGATGTCAGTACAGACAGTAACCTCAGAGCCAATAGTGATTACATGCCAAGTGAAATTTTACCTGATGTTGGGAGCCAAGTATAGGGCCAACGGTTACATAAAGAAGATGGAACGCTGTTGCTGTGAAGGATGCTGAGCCATAAGCGCCATCAGAAATGGCAAAGGATGTTTTCTGGTGAAGTAATTGGCCAGTGCATTGTAAGAGAATGAGCTGACAGATTTGCAGTTAGATGCAAAGGCAGGCTTGGATAAGCAGAATGTCTAAAGCTCCCAAGACTGATGGATTAGCAGTGCCACCTCTAGTAGGGCTGGAGGGTGGGTACCTACCGGCTGGTGGGCAGCAGCTTCCTATCATTGTGTTGAGGCTAGAGTTGAATGGCAGACAATTCAGAAGAATCCTGCCAATTCCGGCACAACAAAGAAGATTATTGTATGTTGTAGGATTCTGCTTTCTGGTTTTAGAACTTAGTGTGTGATTTAATTGATCTTTGTTTCAGATTTCTCATCTGGGCAATGGGCATACTTCTCTGTTTCTAAGAATTCTGAGAGGCTCAGGGAAGGTTTAACCAGCCTTTCTGTCTTCCCGTTCCACAAAGGAGACTGTAAGAGTTCCTGGTGTCTAACCTGCCTGTCCAGGATCAAATAGTTAAACTGAGATGCTCATAGACTCTAAGGTCCATAAGTTCCCTCCCTAGAGATGGTCCTTTGAAATGTAGTCCCCCAGGGATTATGGCCCTGTTTTGACCAGATTCCACAGAGGGAAGTTGAAAACAATGGTGAGCCTGTCAGCCAGGGGCACTTAGAGCACACTGCGCACTCAGCCCTCGGGGCGCCGCCTCTCTGAGCAGGCCCTGTGGTCTGTCTCACTCTCCCTTGCCTCTGTTGTGTGAGCTGGCTGGAGGAGCTCAGTTCTGTGGGTAGGAGTTTGTCTCCACCAAGGAAAGGAAAGAAGAAGTAGTACAGAGCCAAGCACCGAGGATGAGAAGCTCCTTGGGACCAGACGCCCCTCCTGCCATGTGTGGCTCAGAGGCTGAGAGGCAGCCACAGTGAGGAACAGTGGAGCTGTTGGCCCTGGAGGGAGCTGGTCACTGCCAGTCCAGCCCAGCCCAGCTGGTGGGGCAAGAGATAGGACACTGGCATCTACAGGACATGTGTGATGTGCCTCCCTCTCCAGCTTGCCCTGGGCTGTTCCTCACTCACCTCTAGGGCTTGGCCTCCCTGGAGGGACAGAAGAGGCTTGCGGGAGAAGGGAGGGTAGGCTCAGGTTTTCCTTCTGCTTTTCAGGTTGAAATCTATAAGTAGACGAGAACTGGAGCTCAGGAACTGAGAAACAGTGGAAGGACTGGATTCCTCCTTGTGCTTACAGCTGGGGCTTAGGTATTGACCCTACATGAGAGCATGTAGCCCAAATCTAGATGCAAAGTGAGGAAGCAGCGGGGTGAACTTAGATCCTGATAACAAAACAAAACAAAAACCCAACCAGCTTCAAACCCTCACTCTACTTCCTAAGCTCAGGCCCTGAGCCAGCCATAGCTAAGAGCATGAGTTTTGCTCATGAGCAAGCCAAGGCTAGAACGCTTATACTCCATAAGGTCTAACTAAGCTGCAGAGTCCTACCCATAAGCATTTCATACATCTGTAGCAAAACAGGAGGAGCTAAAACCACTGCAAAATACTGCTAGCACCCATGCAGCTCCTCTGTGCCTCCTTTTCCTTTTCTCTAAAGTAGCCTGCATATAACTGGCCTCACGGACTTGCCCTCAGGGTATAGTGAGACAGTAACCAAACAGACATTTTCTTTTTTTTTTTTTTTTTTTTTTTGTGGGACCAGGGTTCGAACTCACGACCTTGCACTTGCCCAGCAGGCACTTGTGCCTCGGAGCTATCTCCCCAGCCCCCAAACAGACATTTTCTAAGTGCTAAATTTCTCCTCTGTGAACTAGGGTTCTCTCAAAACATCTCGCTCAACTTTCCTTTTTTGTCTTTTAAACTAAAAGAGCTGACAAGCTTATTTTCACATTTCACAATACAAATGAAGCTATACTTGCTGCACTTCTGCTTATGGTACTTCTCCCTTCAAAACTATTCTCTCTTTGACAAGAAGGGGGAGTGAGTCTTTCTTGTTATTCAAGGCAGTGGTCTTAGAAAACACATAGAATGACAGCACTGTGATCTCCTGGTGAAGCAAATCAAATAATACAGAACTGATACAGAGAGGCTGCCCCTCTTCTTCATCTGTCTGGTCCAGCCATTCCTGGCTGAGTGGACACCGTCATGGCCCAAGCTGGTAGTCACATCACTGGAGGCCCAGGCATCACGGGCCTGTGGCCTCCCATGGGTGGCCTCATTCTAGGAGCAGGTCCCACTGGCATCATCCCGGGAGGAGGGGTTTTCATCAATATCATGGGAGAGCCTCCCATATGGGTGCTTACAGCCTCATACCAGGGTGAGGAGGACCCCGGGAGACTGGGTAGAGGTGGGATCATAGCCCATGCTGGGGGAGGAGTGGAGAATGGAGTAGGAGGTATCTTTCTTTCTTGAAATTCAGCCGTCGTTTTGCCAGTCAGGCTCTGAGCTTGCTCTTCCATCCATTTCCGATAGCAGTCTTTCACTTTCTCTCTGTTTCCTACGACTACAGTGTGTGGATAGCAGTCTGGGACTGGCCTTAGAAAAAAAGATTCTGGCACTGTTCAGGTCGAGTAAGCAGCAGAGTTCTGGATAGCTTGCTGTGTGCAGGCTAACTGGCTGCTTCATGTAGAACAAATAGGCAATGTTCTGATGGTTTCCTAAGCGACAGCTCCCAGGGCTCTGAGTTATCTAGAGAATCATGCTGACTTTCCATTGCTCTTGGTTTGGGTCAACTTCAGCTAAACCCCATCTGCCCAGCCGAGGAAAGAATGGCCACCCCAGGATCAAGCCTGGACAACTGGGACAAAGTTGCACAGCATCCAGAGGCCCCCAACCAGGTAGAGGACAACCTGGAGATGTTATAGCAGCTCAGTGGCAGGAGTAAATGACTGTGTCCTACAGTGCGGACCTTGTGTGCTCACGATCTGGATGGGGGAAAGTGCCACAGCTGAACTTTTACTGCAACGGGTCCATCTGTGCTGGTCTGCTTTTCTCTCCCCGCTACATTTCCAGCTCTGCCTGGCACCCACCTGAGGTATATACAGGGCCATGTGGCCATGAGTTGCACAGGATAGGGTAGGAGCGTATTTTCTCTCCAGCCTGAGGCAGCTCAATATGAAAAGCTTTTGTTGATCTGTCATTGCCAGGCCCGGAGTAGAGCAGGTAACTAGTAGGAATGATAAATTTCATCTGTGCTGTTTGCCAGGCTCTGGGCTAAGCATTTTTCCAAGGGGTAATCATCATCCTGGGTGGTGGGCTGGGCATAGCAAGCTTTGGATTATATGTAGAGATACAAGCCCAAGGAGGAAGGCATGGCTCAGTGGTAGAGATCTTGCCTTACATGCATGACACCCTGGGATCAACACACATACACACACACACACACACACACACACACACACACACACACACCATATAAGAGATGCAGGCCCAGAAAGGTCCCTAACTACAGCTTAGGGACCAACCTCCAGGACCAAGGTGAAATTTTAGAGCATGGCAGTCAAGGCCGCCCTCTCCCCTTCCATCCTCACTTACACTGGCATGAAGGTTGTGTCCAGGGAACAACTGGCAGCTCATGCCAGCCCCTCTCTGGCCATATGTCTGCCTGACTGTTGCTGCGTTCCCACATGACCTCTGAATTCCAAAGGTGTTGCCTTAAGGGTTAGGCACCTGGAGAGGTCAGGAATGACATTCTCGAAACAATAGGTAAATCTGTGTTGGCCTGCAGTTACTTCCACATGATGTAGGAATTCTTACACCCATTTTAAGGAATGCAAGACTGAGGCAAAGAATGGTGAAGCAACCAGTGACAAGGCCACGGAGCTAGGAAGCTGCAGAGCTGGAATTCGAATCCCCAGGATTTGGATTTTAAAGCCCATTTTCTTGCTCACTAGACTCCTCCCTAAGGGGCCCTCCCTGACCTCTCCTGTTGGGTTTGGCATAGGAATGTGCTGGAACCTGCCCTTACCAGCCTGCAAGAGTTAATTATTAAATTGTCAGGAATTTTGCAAGCTTGTTGTTAAATACAGCAATTATTAAAGATTAAATTAGAAAAACTTATAATTAAGTAAATCATATTTAAAACAAAGGTCATAAACACTCAAAACTCATCACTTCCTAATTATTTTATTACATTTTACTATTATCTAATGCTCTGAAGATTATTTATGCCCATTGCATCTGTAGGTAGGGTGAAGAGTCTACCTAATGATGTGTTAACAGTGTCTCTCAGTGAGGTTCTGCTAGTGGCATTGAATCAGCTATAGTTGGCTATTTACACTACAGCAATTGGCAAGCACTCCAGATCAAAGCTTAGTTTTTTGTTGTGCTCATTAGGTAGATTTAGGTTGGAGGTGGCAAAAATATTAACCATACATATTACACTTCAAGTGTCTCTTTTCTTTGCCTATTCTATTGTGCATGGGAGAAATAGTCTTCGGTATTTGCAGTTTGATAGGCAGTGTAGCTGGCAGATTCTTCATATTATTAGTGAACAAGTGGGATTCCAACGCCATCTCCATTGTTTTACTGGGTACATGAAAATATGTCAAAGCATTGCTTCAGAACCAATCATTACGCATGAAGCATCAGGCCATGAGGTAGGTGCTCCCCCTCAGTGCTGTGGGAGCCAGCTACATTGCCCTCTAACTGCCAGGATATGAGACTTTCTGTACCTTCTGTCTACCCCTGTGGGTCTCCACTTGAGAGCAGGAAATGAGTCTTTTCCCTTCCTCCTCCCTCCCTCCCTCCCTCCATTTTTCCCTCCCTCCCTCCCTCCCCTATCTCTCCCTCCCTCCTTCTTTTCTCTCCTCTTTCCTTTCTCTTATCCCCAGTTCTTGGTGTGGCCCCTCAGCAATTGTTGAATCAATGAATGCATGCCTGCATAACCAGATGGTTAAAGAATTAACCCAATGTATAGCTATATATCTTAACAGTCATGTTTCTTAATACATTAATTTATTTTTATGCCTCTATTTACCACATATAGCCAAATAGAGGATGCCAGGTTAGGCTTACTGTTTCCTCCAGCTCATCACATGTGTGTATGCACTTACTGATTCAACAGTGTTTGAGTGACTATTCCAAGAACTGGGGATGCACAAAGAAAGTGGCTGAAGGCCTACCGCCAGGAGGAACCCAGGGGGTAGACATAGGTACCAGTTGTATTATTGTAACATTCACGGTCAGGACACATCAGAACAAAGAAATAGAGACAGAATAAACAGATTCAAAAGTCAAGCATTCGTTCTGCCTCACGTTCAAAACTGCTCTAAACTCATGGAGTAGTGAATTAAATCCAAAGTTATCAATCCCATTACCCTCCCTGGTACCCAAAGAGCCCAGCAGACTCTCAGGCAGAACTGACATGGCCTCTCTTCAGTGGTGACGGGTCATGCACAGGTGAGGAAGAGAGCAAAGCATGTGGCTTACCGGTAAAAATCTTTCAAAGTTGTCATCCCTAAAGACAAGTGAGAGGCAATTTTCTCATAAGTGAAGAGGTGATTTCCGCAGTGTGAACTGTCACTGCTTGCCGGAGTGTCACCTGCTGTCTGCCAAGACGGAAAACACAGCTCAGAAGCACTTAGCACACAGGCTTAGTGAATGTGAAGGGGCGGTGGCCATTGCTTTCAGAAGAGATCCCCAGTGAACTTTCACTCCTCTCTTCCTCTGCGTATTGTCATAGGATTCAAATTTCAAAACCATCTCAGCAGATAAATACTGTAACATGCATTTCGCTACAGTATGAATCCAAAGACAGGTTGCCTCCACTGTACTAAGCAAATAATGAGTCACCAAGTGAGTCAGGAAGAGGGACGGCTATTAGTCTGTCGAGTCGCCTATCTAAGGCAGTAGTGTTTACATTCAGGGCAGTAGGTAGGGCCTTATGGGCTCCAGCTTCCCCGGGACCTCCCCAAGTATGTATTTCCTTCCCTAAAAAAGAAGAGAAGATGGCAGGGAAGGGGGAACAGTTGCTTCAACTTGAAAGTCAGTGAGTGTTACGGGAGGTATTAGAAAAGACTTTCTTGTGGCTCAGGGCCCTGATTGCCACAATTAAAATCCAAGGTGTGGTGCTATTTGCTCAGCATGCTCTGACACATGAAAGAAAATGATTCAGGCAAGGAAAATAATTACACATTAATTTGTGTTTGGCAACTGTGCTTTATTCCTTCAGCCCACAAAGCGAAGATAAAAGGTAATGTTATTTAAAGTGTTTTAGCTGCCTTCAGTGGCGTTGCCATGGGTTGCGTGGAGAGAGCAGATCCATGGCTGGGCCATCCACCTGGCACGGTGGGCGTCTTTTCTCCTCTGCCACTGCGGCCCACCACAAGGGTGGAGCAGAGGGATGCAGGGAGCTGCTTTCCTTTCTGGCCCCTTTGTGTCTGTGGGCTTCCTGTGGATTCAGCCAATGGGAGGAGAGAAACAACTGTCTCTGGGGAACAGCTTCAGCTGCAGCCAGGGCACTCGGGTGCTGTGATCCCATTGCAGGGGGCCATGACCCAGAAGCAACCCAACCGAGGCCACAAGCCCAGCCACTGTGGAGCCTGGAGATGGGCAAGATGTCTCTGAGCAGATAGAATGGGGAGGTGGTGAGGTCCCCAGAGCGACCAGCAGGCCGAACTCAGGCTTCCTGGGGCCAAATCATCTGACACTTTGAAAATAAAAATATAGAAATTAGAAATCTAGCCGGGCGTGGTGGCACACGCTTGTAATCCCAGCACTCGGGAGGCGGAGGCAGGAGGATCAGTGCGAGTTCGAGACCAGACTGGGCTACAAAAGTGAGCTCAAGTGAGCTCAAGGCCAGCCTCAACTGCATAGTGAGACCCTGTCTCAAAAAGACAAAAAAAAAAAGAAATTAGAAATCTGGGTTTTGCAAAGGTTTTGAAAATGTTTTTATTAGAACCTGTCTGCAGCACATAAAGTTACATTCCTTGTGGGGAGTTGATACATGGACATAACACATCTCTAAAAAATATATATATATATATATATATATATATATATGTATATATATATGTGTATATACCTTCCTCTCTCTCCTACTCCATCTCTTCCTTCACTTTCCATTTGCAGAAGACAAATGTTCCTATTTCTTATTATCAATCTTTTGTTTCCCAAGTTAGTTAATTTGTATGTCTGATTTACTTCACTTAATATCGTGGTCTCAAAGAACATTCATTCATTTTCCTACAAATGACTAGAATGTTTCCTTCTCTTTTTTCCTTTTTTTGAGACAGGGGCTGGCTACACAGTTCCAGTTGGCTTTGTGCTCACCTTTGTAGTCCCCAAGCTGGTCTTAAATTTGCACAGATCTTCCTGACTCCCAAGTGCTGGGATTACAGGTGTGCACCACTAGGCCCAGTTCCAGGGCCACACGATGGGTGCCTGCACTGGGGCCAGGACAGCACACCTGAAGATCTGGAGCTGAGACCACATGGCATGTGGGGCTGGGAATTGAACTGGGGTCCTTGGGCTTTCCGGATAGGTGCCTCTGAGCTTCTCCAGCCCCTCCTTCTCTATTTTGAGTGCCAAAACTTGTCACATTTTCAATGTCAGTTAAATAAAAATAAAATAGGGCTTTGGACTGTACCTGGCCTAGTGTGGCTGCCAATTTGAACATGTGCAACCCGGCACAGAAAGTAAGCACCCAGGCCAGAACATATTGTGGTGAGCTTGCTGTCATCCTGTACGGTTTGGTGGTTTGGGACAAGTTAGTTAAGCTCTCAAAGCCTGGGCTTCCTGTTTCTAAATGGAGATAATGACAATTACCCCTCCCTTGGAGAGTTCTTCTGAGGATTAAGTGTGATGAAGAAGGTGAGCCCTTTGTACACTCTTGCCAAACAGTAGGAACTAAGCGTCAGTGATCATAACTAGAATTAAAACTTTGAACAGAGTATCATGGAAGTGTGAAAGAAAAATCATTGCTCTTGGGTTTTTGTCAAATATGCAGTCTGAGATATAAAAGCTGTTGTACTTGTAATGAGTTAAATAACAGAATGAATGGATGGGTGGATAGATGGATGAATATATGGACGGACAGATGGATGGATGGATGGATGGATGAATGAATGAATGAATGAATGAATGAATATGCCAGCAGGAGTCCAAAATGAATAGCAAATTCCATCTCCTCTCTTTGGTGATGGTCCCTGTTGAGTTCGGGCCTATTGCTCAGAATACTTAGACCTCAATTCCTTCATCTGTAAGAGGGAGCTGATGTCTTTCCCTGCCAGCAAAGGATGCTTTACTGTTCCTGACACAATTTTTCAAAGACTCTTAGCAAAGAGCAAGGCTGGCTACAGGTACTCCCCTCATTTCTGAGAGGGAAGGAGCTTTAGCACTGGGACTTCAGCCCTGCCCCCAGCCCACATCCCCTCTCTGCTCGCATCCATTCTGCTTAGTGCTCCAGGGGGCTGACCCTGAAAATTTCCAGCCTGCTGGAGACCCCAGGGCGGGGCCGTGCAACATTGGGGTGTTTGTGCTCCACCTGGCTGCCATGCCTCTGCTGGAGGTCACAGCTCTTCTCCTGGGACCCTTTTCTCTCTCAGGTTCCAGGAATAGCGCCCTCTTCTGGGCTTGGTGTTGCTGCTCCCGGGGTCTCCACTCCCTTTGCGCCTCAGCTTACCCCTGCCTCGGATTCTTAAGTGTGGTGCAGGTCTGCGCGCCGGCTGTCTCTGCAAGGACTCCGAGGACCACTAGCACATGCTCTTGACCAGCCGGCCTGTGCAGAACGTCTTCTCTAGTGCAGGGGCCTCTCGGGTGCCTCTGACACAGCACGAAGGGATAGGACAGGTCGGAGTGCAAATGCCTGTTGGCCACGCACAGGCTGTGAACTCGGACAAGTCCTGTCCTGACTCCCAGCCTGCTCTGGAGCCAGTTGAGGAAGAGCTGCAAGCCCTGTCCGCCTGCTGTGCCTCTCCCTCCCGGCAGTCTCAGCTCGGTGCTCATGGCTCCTGCTGATTCTTTTGCTTCTACTTTTGCCTTTCAGCTGCCTTTTTTCCTTGTCAGAGGCAAGACCTTCATTTGTTTGTTTTAAAATTGATTTTGGCACTTTTTAAAAATTAAAATAGCTGTCATTACATTTTTATATTATAAAGAGAGCACAAATAATTTTTTAATTTTTATTAGTTTTAAAGCAGAAAAAAGACAAAATAGCAAGGAAACAGCTTCAAAACAGGTTAGTAAGACATTTACAATAATGAATACATTGCATATTGTTGTCTTCATAGTAGTTATTCAGAGGGTAAGATGCAGATATATTTTGTCTAAACAATGTTAGTATAACCTTTTATTCTCTGAACTAAGACAAAGTAGCTATATATGTATCCTAACTTGTGTGTGTGTGTGTGTGTGTGTGCACATGCACATGTATTCTTTCCCCTTTTTTCACAACAGTAGTCCTTTATTTACACTTTCATGAAGCTAGTAATGCATGATGCTAGGTTGCTTAGCAACGGATAGCCAGTCTTAAACGGAACTGGAAATTTTTTCTTTCCTTACCAATATCGATTAAAAAATGCATCATGCCCACACCCTGTGCTCTGTATAGCTGTTATGAGGACAACAGTATGCAATGTTTTGATTTTGGCACTTCTGAGACAGCTTCTCGGTAAGTTGTGCAGGCTGGCCTTGAGCTCACTTATGAAGCCCAGCTTGTCCTTGAATTCATGGTGATCCTCCTGCTTCAGCCTCCTGAATGCCGGCATTACTGGAGGGTGCTACCATACACAGCAAGATGTTTCTTTCTTTCCTTTAACCTTTTGCTTTTATGAGGCTGTGACTAGCTCAAGTGCTCCCACTGGTACGGTGGAAGGCAAGCACCCCATGCCCCATAGCTCAGTGAAGAGTTTCCTGGCCTCAGAAGCAACAGTGGAGGGTTACTGTGGGGGAAGTGCGTTACTAGCTAGAATGGAAGGCAAATGTCAAGCCTAGTTAGAATTACTCTTTTTTTTTTTTTTTTTTTTTGTATTTTAGGGAAGGGTCTACAGGGTGTTCAGGGTCTCACTACTAGATTGGACTCATGCTGATCCACCCATTTAT
The DNA here is from genome assembly GCA_004027025.1 of Myocastor coypus. Taxonomy (NCBI): domain Eukaryota; kingdom Metazoa; phylum Chordata; class Mammalia; order Rodentia; family Myocastoridae; genus Myocastor; species Myocastor coypus. The sequence goes on from PVJA010008095.1 coordinate 18,571, forward strand.
AGCCTCCAAGAGCTGGGATCACAAGCATGCACCACCACTCTCAGTCTCAATGGCTATCTCAGTGTGCCCTGGGGGCGGGGCCGGCAAGGCAGGCTAAAAGTACTCTTGAAAATATATTCTAAAAATTCACAGTTATTGATATGTCCCTTTTTAATGAATACTCTGCACCTCAGATACATACATATGTGGTGTATGGAGCAACGCAGTATTCACTGGAAACTAAAGCTTTTGGTTGGAGTACCAGCCCTTCTGCATGGTGAGACTTGGGACCCTGAGTCTGTACCAGGGAGCTCTGTACCCACATTTCCTGACATTCAGGGGCAGCATTCCTAGGCCAGAGGTCTTCGCCACTTGGCAAGCTGGGTCAGAACTATTTTTTTGTTGGCTACTGATGAATGTTGATAATTGTTGGAAGATTAATTTGAGATTCTGAGATGAAAGATACTACAAAAGTGCCAGGCACCAAAAGGAAGGCAGGGAGGTGGGGAGGGAGGGAGAACGCTAGAGCCCTGGCTGGGCCAGGTCTTCTCTGGTGCCAGCTGACTCAGCCTCTAACCTTGGGCAAGTCATTTAACCTCTTTACGTTTATTCTCCTCATCTGTAAAATCAGCCTAATGATGGCTCCTCTTCCAAACCACTTTGATTCTCAGATGAAAGCACCCATAAAAGTGCACAGGATTGCTATTAATTGGGCCATTATTATTTTTATTATTAAGTAGATTAAGCCCACTAAACTTTAACTGTGTTTTGACTTCCACCTGATGGGCAGGATGAGCAGTGAAACATCAGATGATGGGGCACTGCGGTGGCCCCGCTGCGGGAAGCCGGGCAGACAGGCGCTTCCTTTCCGGAGGTCCAGATCAGCTGGGTAGATAGAGGCTGTGCTGGGTGTGCTCAGTTATTTCTGCTTCCGGTTTTACATAGAGATGCGTCCAAAGCACAGTAGGCAATGTTTATAGCAATCAGAAAGAATGGATGCAAGGCCCTGAGTTCTCGGACTCACTGTGTGACTTTATGGACAAACTGGAAAATCTTTGGATGCTAGCTCCAGCAGCTGAGTAGTGGGAAGTGGGCTCATCGTGCCTGCCTTCTAGAGGAGACGGCTTTATAGGTGTCTATGCTATGTTAGCCCAAGCACGGCAGATATCAGATCTCAGGATAGCAGTTCGCCGCTCTGTGACAGGAGGTCAGTGGGGGAAAGCCATCCTGGAGCCCAGATCCTGTGTATTCCTCCTACTAGTGCTGCTAAAAGACTTGGGAATAAGGCTGTGGGTAGTGTGCAACAAATCCTTAGTCCTGTGCATGGCACAAAGTATGATCTCAGCAAACTGTGTCCCGTATTAGGATCAGAAAGCAAGCCCAGATCCATTGGCAAAATGAGCTTCCTGTTTAATTTCAGGGAGAAGTGTACGTCTTTCGAGACTTCTGCGGCATCTGCATTGCAAGCATACAGAATCACTTGCCTTTCCTTAGCAACCCAAATTACCTCAGTGATGCGCGCAAGGTATGGAAACCCTGAGAAGTCCGGAGGGGAAAGCTAAATCTCTCATGGACTTTCCATAGAGGGCGCCTACTGGGGAGACTTTGGGGGGTGTATCTCTTATTTTGTGACACTTTTGTCCTTCAGAACTCTAGGTAGCTAAGGTTGACAGAACTTACGGCCACAAAGGAAACATGTAAAGACCAAGAGGCCTAGGTTCGCAGTAGATCACTGACTTTGGAGTTATACCATGTTGCTAAATATCCGGGCATGTTTTCTGCTTTGGTCATTTTCTTCTTTGGATTGTGAAGGTGTTTGGATCAATTGAGTTTTTGGAATGTTGTTCTTTCATGCACTATGCATTTATTTGAAATATCTGAACTGAAATGATTGAAATGTACACATATATTATAAAAAACTACATTCAGCCAAGTAAGCCAGTGTTTTCATGAGTGAGCTGGTTTATAGATAACTGTAGGTAAGAGGGGCATTGTGATACCCACCCTGGCATGCGGGGGAAGCCCTAAGAATTGGGAAATGCTGGGCTAAACTAACTGTACATTATTAGTAGTTCTAAGCCTCTCTAAGGGCACTTGGAGCATCAGGCCTGGGGCCGCTCACAGGCCTGTCTCCTCTGCTTCTGGCAGTGCTCACAAGGAAGTTCCAGGTTTTCCATGGGATGGTGTACTGTGCAGTAGTCTCTCAGTGCACCTTTGCTGACACCTGATGTCACAGTACACAGGACAGAGCCCATACTTGGAGGTACAGGCTCTGGAACATCTCTTACCACATATTCCAGTCCAGTCAGCTTGCGTTGATCACCCTCTCTGGGCCAGTCTCATGGCCCAGGACTTGCCCAAAACCCATCTCTTTAGGTCTTCATGAGAACCCAATGAAGACACACCTGAACCTTTGTCACCAGTGGGGCCTGTGTGTAGCCACTGAGGTAAAGGCACCCATACCACCTTCAGTAAAAAGGCAATAATGAAATCTAACCCGTGCTTCGCAGGGAATTTGCTTCAAATTTATTTATTGGCAGGACCGGGGCTTGAACTCATGACCTTGCACTTGCCAGGCAGGCACTTTTGCCACGGAGCTATCTCCAATGCCCCTCAAATTTAAAAGAGGTCATAAAGTGCCTTGGAAAATATAAAACTGCACCCAAAGAAAAAGAAAAGAACATCAGAAAATTTATTTTTTGGAAAAAAAATTCATTCTCTGTATTCAATTATTGTGAAGACCTAATGCAAACAAATTTATCACTGTCCCTCCCAGATCTCACTGGTAAATACTGGCTTTTCTGACTGATCTGTATCAGGAAAGTTCCTAAGCTTCCAGGCCTGATAAGTCTAGGTTTTAATTTTACCTCTTCAAAGAAGGAGCAGTGTGTCCTTAGGGGCATTGTTTGAGCCTCTGAGCCTCCCCTTCCTTAGCTAGACATTGGGAGAGAAAGGAGCCCCCACCCCATGTGGCCCGTGGGGAAGACCTGAAGTGCGAAAAGGTGCAGTGTACCAAGGATGCGCCTGATGGTGCAGTCACCATGTGCAGCTACCACGGTTCCCTGCTCTGGAGGCTGGGACGTCTGCCATAGCCGCTTCAGAGAGGAAGAAACAGAGGTCGAGGGCAAAAGTGCTTATTCAGTGCTTTCCAACTATTGTTCACCGTGGACCGCAGGCTTGAATCCATTTTACTTCAGTTCGTGCTTGCTCTCAGTTTTATATGTCATCTTTTGAGAGAGAGAGAGAGAGAGAGAGAGAGAGAGAGAGAGAGAAACAGAGACAGAGACAGAGACAGAGTTTCAGAGAGAGACAGAGACAGAGATTCAGAGAGAGAGAGAGAAGGGGGGAGAGCAGAGACACAGAGACAACAGGCAGACAGACAGACATAGAGAGAGGAGAAAGAAACAGAGACAGACAGACAGGCAGGTAGACAGACAGACAGAGACAGAGAGAAGAGAGAGAGAAAGAAACAGAGATAGAGAGAGACAGAGGCAAAGTTCGCTTTGATTTGGAAAGTGGGAGCCGGGCGTGGTGGCGCATGCCTGTAATCCCAGCACTCGGGAGGCTGAGGTAGGAGGATCAGTGCGAGTTTGAGACCAGCCTGGGCTACAAAAGTGAGCTCAAGGCCAGCCTCAACTGCATAGTGAGACCCTGCCTCAAAAAGACAAAAAAAAAAAGGAAAGTGGGATCACACAGAGTCATCTCCTATGCAGTGTGTAGAAATGCTGTCAGTAGCCTTTTCATTCATCATCGCATTCAATGGGGCCGATGTGGTCCGTGCTAAGCCTGGATTACTCTTTGGGCTTCCAGCTCTAGCATTCTCCATTCTGTCTAAAATGCCCTGAGGTTTTGCAGTTCACAGACTAAAACTTAAGGTGCATAATTTGCCCCGTCACTCGTGCATGGCTTGACTACAGATATGGTAGAATCTGAAATTAGACCCCCCCACTGTTATATTTGTTTTCTGCACTGAAATATGTCTTCTCTGTACATGATGCTTCTGCTTAGCTGCTGCTGGCACTCAGGGAGAAGGGGGATGGGTAAGAGCAGGGGAGAAGGCTGAGGCTGAGTGACAACCCCTGTCCGTGTGGCTAAACCTTCCTGGAGACCTGAGGTCCAGCCCTGCATCACCTCCTCTCTGTTGATCTGCTCCTCCAGCCCCTTGTGTTTCTTGCTTATCTTTGAGGCCTCTGGTGAGAACCATATGACCCATAACATCGCCTTGCTCTTTTAGCTCAGTTCCTGGTCCATTTCAGTGCTCAGCACGGTTCCCTTTGGCATCGAGGTGGAGTGGCTCGGCAGGCTGCAGGCCCTGCACCTCCATGGACACTCACGTGCCTGGGACAAAATAGGACGGTGTTTGTATAGATAGACGCCTTACCTTATACATCTTCCATAGGCTTCACATCATCTCGAGGATGCAGGATCCCTAACGCAAGTGGTCTGTGAATACTTGCTACACGGCACTGCTCAGAGAATTATGACAAGGAAGAAGGCCTATAGGTGTTCATTATCGGCGCAATTTAAAATATATACTTTTCAGTCCTCAGTAGATGGAGTCTGTGGATGTGAAACCTGCAGATATGGAAGGGAAAACTGTAAATAACAACAATTATCACTCCAGCTTCACTTTAAGCAGGAAGGTCAGGCTCCTTTGATGATGCCTAACCTGAAATCAAGGCCAACATGTCTCTGGTTATTTCCTGAACACCCAGAATTGCCCTCACTGGTACCTGAGTTCCCGCCTTGGGGATGGCCCGCGATCAGACCTCGATGCACATCCCTGAAGGATTACAACCAGCCATTGTGACCTCATTTTCTTGTTTTAAAATACACTTAAAAAATACAACTGTTTGAACTTGTATGAAATGAAATCCAATTTTGAAATCTGCTAGTACGTAAACGGTGCAGTGAATCAATTTATTTCTTTTCCATCAGAAAAGCTGTTGAACCTTAAGTGGCAACTCTCAGGAGTTTTCTTTTCTTTTCTTTTTTCTTCCTTCCAGCCCCGTGCAACCCTGAGTCTGCTGGATGCGCTCGCTCCCTAGGACCTAGAAGTCCAGCGTTCAGCTTGTCCAGAGCCCTTGCTGCGAGAAGCGGCAGAAAGAGCTGGTACTGCAGCGCCCTCTGGTGTCCAAATTTCTTCTCCCGGAATGTACAGCGCGCGGTTTAAAAACTCTACGAGGAAGCTGAAGGTAGTGTGAGAAGCCTCATGCTTGTTTCTCATGCAAACATGTAGAAGATGCGGTTGACCTTCCACATGCGGATGTCTCCACAGACACAATACACGTGATGAAGCCTGACCCATGAGACTTACTTTGTGGACTCAAGGAAAATCCCAGGTTTCCTAGCTCGTGCTTTGCTAAGGTCAGCCTACCTCTACCTTTTGCAAGACTGAGGTGCTGGCCATTTGGTTGGTGTTGACCAACCACAGAAAAGATGGGAAGCTGAATCTAGTAGTGACAGGGGAGAAGGGAGCTGGCATACGTGTCCCAGACCCAGTCTTGTCTTCTGTGCCCATTCCTGCACTCTGATCTCATGGCATGCATCAGACTGGGTGGCTCCAGTTATTGGACTTTGTCAATGACTTCAGTCACATGGGCTGGGCTTTCACTCCAAGACCAGGATCCAGTGTCCAGCCCTCAACACTAATCAGATCTTATAGTGCTGGGAGGAAGTAGTGCTGGTTGACCAGTCAGCCCAAACCAGGAAGTGCCTACTAGCTCCAGTGACTCTAATAGAGACAGCCCCACACCATACCTGACCACATCGTGCTGCGGAGATCACAGCTAATATTTAGAATATTTCCTTGAATGCTTTAACAATTTACATGATGCCTCTTTAAATTTATTATATAAGAAAGGCTCCATGAACTCCAAACTATATCTAGGCTACTATTCACCTTTAGGTAGTAGTTCTCAAAGTATGTCCCCAGCCAACTAATGCCATTAGCACCATGTCAGACCTTTCTAGAAATACAGATCCCTAGACACACTGAGTCTGTAGCTGTGAATCTGAATTCCAGTGATCTGTGTGTTACCAAAACTCTCAGGTGAGCTGAATGTCTGTTGGGCTCTGAAAATCAGGATAAGGGAGAATGGAGAAGAGACCCAATGTGTGACATGTGGGCATTTCTCATGTGTGTATACGGTGGCTTGGGTGGTTGGTGTGGTTGGTTTTGATTGTCTGAAATGGTGCTGAGCTTGGAAGAAGACTTCTTAAATAGATTTCTAAGTGTTCTCTAATGAAATATCACCCCTTTTTTTGGAATAGGATTACAAATAACTTATATGTATGATACATATATAGTATACACATATTGTTTAAGCACAAATTTATGTTACAAAGTAAAATATAAAACCAAACGTGAATTTGCTATATAATCTTGCATATATGCTCATTAGTATCTACCCAAAGGACCTGAAAACCGTCATACAAGCAAGACTTGTACAAGGATGCCAGTAGCAGCTTTATTCATGATTACCCAAATTTGGAAGCAACCAAGATGTTTAGTCAGTGATTGGATAAATACAGGCAATGGAAAACTACCCAGCCCTAAAATGAAGTCAATTATCGAGCCACAAGAAGAGACAGAGGAACTTCAACTCCATATTACTAAGTGAAAGAAAGCAATGCAGAAGTCTGCAGACTATATGATTCCACTGTTCTGGAAAAGTCAAAGCCACGGAGACGACGCAAGTGATCATTTATTGCCAAGAACTTGAGGAAAGAGAAGGATGATGCACAAGGTGAGCACAGAAGATTTCTAGAACAGAGAAGTTCTGTGCGTTATTCTAGTGACGCACACATGTGTACGCTCCTCTAACCAGGTGCAATGTGCAACCTCAAGCGTGGATGCCGACGTGACCTACAGACTCCCGGTCATGGTGCTGCGTTGCTGTGGCTTGCACAGTTGTGAAGAATGCATCACTCACTCAAGAAGAGGATGTGGATAATGGGACAAGGGGGCTTCAGCGTGTAGGGCAGGGATGAAGGGACACCTTGCTTATGACTCACAATTTTCCTGTGAACTCAAAACTGCTCTAAAAACAAAATCTCTTTGTATCTCTATTATCTACCTACTGTCTGTCTGTCTGTCTGTCTGTTTAACCTATCTGCTGGAGCCACTGCTATTTTCAGTGATGTATGCTTATGTCTGCCCATTCTTTGGACCACAAAAATCTGGCCACACTTATTGGAGAAATATTGCATTTGCTTCCCAAATTTCTTCTTTTCCCACAGGTTTGCTGTCTCCAGAAGATTGCCTTTGTATAATTTTGACATAACCAGAGATGACAGAATGTTGACAGTGATAATTCTAGGAGGAAGAAAACCAATTGCAGCTCTGCCCTGCTAGGAACATCGCTGGCCCTCTTGGCCTTCAGGATAGATCCAGATTCCTTAGACTGGCCTTCACAGTCGGCCCAGATTGGCCCTAGCTGCCTTTTCTGTTCCAAGCCCTGTTTCCGTGTTGCTTCACTTGATGGTTTCCTCCCTAACTCAATGAGTTCTGTGTCCACGGAGGTTTAGAGTTAGTGCCAGGGAGGCTTTGGCTCCTCCAAGGGATCCTGTCAATGTCCTCAGCAAATGAGGTCCTCAGCAAATGAGAGCCCCACCTTGCTGCAATGCAGGGCGTCAGACACACGTGCACTGAGATTCTGGTTAGTTGTTTATCTGTATCTCTATGTCAGCCACGGAATGTGACAAACTCCTCACTGTGAGGCCCTCTAGCTGTTCATCACAACCAGTGCCTGGTTTGTAAGGAGTGCTTGAATTTTCTTTTTCCTCAACAAATGAATGCAAGTAAAGAGATGACTCAGGCCACATCTTAGGGTGGAATTTCTAAATGGGAAGAGCTATCTGCCAAAGGCCACCCCAGCCATCCCTCAAGCCAGTTGTAGAAGTCCTAGCTGGAGGGAAGAAGTTCAAACTCCCCGAGATCCCCAGCTCCCATTCTGGGCCACCTTTGGGGCTGGAGCTGCCCCTACTTCTTGTCCTTGTCCTTGGGAATCACCACGCTTTATGGAGGCATTACTCATGGGGCTGTGTTGGCCATGAGCGCTGGCAGCAGAGCACTTGAAGACTGTTGTGTGCCGGTTGTTCTAGGCAGAAGGCACCGGCATGGCAAAGGATCCCACCCATGATAAAACGCTGGCCCAGATGAGGCTTGTCTCTGGCTGAATGTTTTGGTCCACATTCTCCCTTGGAAGCAGGGTCTTGGCCACCAGCCACAAAGGAAAGGAAGTACTGATCCAGTGAAAATAAAGGCTGTGTCTCGAAAGTACAGAACAGAAGCCCTCATTGGGCTATAAGTGCTCAAATGCCAGCCATGTTGTTTTCTTTTTAAATATATATTCTCCAGGAGTAAATGAAAATCCAGAGAGGATTCAGAGACAATCCAGATCAGTGAAGCATAAAGAGCTGCCCTTGGGGACACACTCGTTTTGTGCCAGGTACTTTTAAAACACGATCTTATTTAATCCTCACAGTAACTCCGAGCACTAGGCACTTTTTGATCCTCACTTTATAACCAAGGAAACCAAAGCTCAGAGAAGTTAGGTAACTTCACTCAGGTAATACTAATATTTACGCCTGGATTTCTTTTTGGAGCTATTTGATTCTTTCTTTCTTTCTTTCTTTCTTTCTTTCTTTCTTTCTTTCTTTCTTTCTTTCTTTCTTTCTTTCTGTCTCTCTTTTTCTCTTTCTGTCTTTTTCTCTTTCTTTCTTTCTTTCTTTCTGTCTTTTTCTCTTTCTTTCTTTCTCTCTTTCCCACCCTCCCTCCCTCCCTTCTCTTTCTTTCTTTCTCTCTTTCCCACCCTCCCTCCCTTCCTTCCTTCTCTTTCTTTCTTTCTGTCTTTTTTCTTTCTTTCTTTCTTTCTTTCTTTCTTTCTTTCTTTCTTTCTTTCTTTCTTTCTTTCTGTCTTTTTCTCTTTCCTTCTTTCTTTCTTTCTTTCTGTCTTTTTCTCTTTCTTTCTTTCTCTTTTTCCCACTCTCCCTCCCTCCCTCCTCTTTCTTTCTTTCTTCCTTTCTTTCATACCCACAACTGAACTCAGGGTCTTAAACTTGCCAAGCAGGCACTGTGCTGCTAAGCCATATCCCTGGCCCTGGAGCTACTTGATTCTAAAGTCTTGTTTCTTCTTTTTCCTCTTCTTCTTCCTCTTCTTGTCCTTTTTTTCTTGTTCTTGTTCCTTTCCTTTTTGCTCTTATTCTTGTTTTTTTGCTCTTATTGTTGTTGCTGTTGTTCTTTTTCTTGTTCTTCTCCCTCCTCTTCTTCTCTTCTTCTTTTCTTCTTCTTCCTCTTTTTTCTTCCTTCTTCTTCTTGTTCTTTTTTCTTGTTCTTCTTTTCCTTGTTGTTATTCTTGTCTTTTTTGTTCTTGTTGCTGCTGCTGCTGTTGTTCTCCTCCTCCTCCTCTTCCTCCTCCTCTTCCTCCTCCTCTTCCTCCTCTTCCTCCTCCTCTTCCTCCTCCTCTTCTCCTCCTTCTCCTACCCCTCCTTCTTTTTGGAGGCATAGTTTCACTGTGTATGCATGCTGGCCTTGAACTCACTATTTAGTGCTGGCTGGCCTCAAATTCACAGAGATCCTCCTGCCTCTGCCTCCCAAGTGCAGCACACGCCACCACGCCTTGCCTTAAAGCCTTGTTTATTGATCATGAAGATATGGCTTGCAGCAAATAAAGCTTCACACACCATTTAAAGGCATTCCAGTTTCAGCCACACTGTCATATTTTCCAGCTCTTTGATAGAAACTGTGTATCTTGTTTTCCACAGAAAGACGCTGAAATGTGGGTCACTAGTTTGAACAGTTACAACTCTGTGAAGAGATACACAACGCGTCAGGTCTGAGGGCCCAGGAGGTCAGCGTGGACCTCGCCACTCATTTCTCCGGTCAGTCTTGGTCTCTCTCGGCTCAAGCCTGCTTCCTTCTCTCCCACCACAGCGAATCTGAGAGCACTTCCCAGGAAGCCGCCTCTCTGTGTCTGCTTCCCTGGGAACTGGAAACTGGTTCACAAAGGAGGGGAAGACAAACCTATCTGAGCATTTTCTCCCAGAGACTGCAGTATCTAAATTATCAGGTCTGACCGAGCTCACTAGATCAGACCAAGCTTCCTGCTCATCTTCCTTGCTCTCACCCACGTAGACGCCCAGCCAAGTGGGAGCTCATGTGGACGATTAACCGTCATGGGCTCTGAGCCAGTGCCTGTGTGAGCTGGCATCCCTGCTTCCTCTTTTTTCAAAACAGTCTTCAGCTAAAAGGTCTGGGAGAAGGGTTATGCTGGCAAATGTTTAGAAACCAGCAGGGGACAGTCACACAGCCCTTGCGCTCTGTAATGTTGCTGGCTTTTACGCTGCGAAGGCATTCACATGGCTGACATCAAGCTACCTCTATGCAGTCCCCAAGTGCTGCTCAGGAAGATGTGTGTACAGTCAGCGCTGGAGAGCAGGTGTGAGCCAGCTTGGTGCACACTAGCTCTGGTCCTACCGGGTAGCAGCAGCCACAGTGCTTGGCTGGGCACTGCAGTTCAATCCAATAGTTTCAAGAGCACCTGCCCTATTCCAGACCACGTGCTGGTTCCCATTCAAAGAAGAGACAAGGGTCCGATATATGCCACACAGATAACATGCAGATTCTGCACAGTACACTTCTGTCCCAAGAGAAAGCTGGAGAAGACCACTAGAGCTTATCTTCTTTGCTCCTGGAACCTGCATTCTGGAGACAGAAGTGTCTGCGATTCCTGGCTCTGCGATCCTCAGTCTACCCCTTGGTCCTCTTCTGCTCCTAATGACCCAGTCTGTGTTGAAAGCACAGAGGCCCATGGGGCACAGGTAAAGATGCTGCAGCATCTCTGGGTGATGTTGTCTCTCTCCAGCATGGGTTTTGGCTGCTTCTGGAAGGTAAGCCGAGTCAGGCAGACTCACATTTTCCACTTGGGAACTGGGGTTCTGTACTGCTAGGCTTTAGGCATGATGAGCAGGCTTTGATTTTTTCCCAGCTTATTGTTCATCCTACCAGTCTTTTCAAGGATTCCAAACAAGTTTTGGACATTCACCTGGACCTTACTTAGTCGGTCTCTCCTTCCTTCCTTCCTTCCTTCCTTCCTTCCTTCCTTCCTTCCTTCCTCCCTCCCTTCCTTCCTCCCTCCTTCCCTCCCTCCTTCTCTCCTTTCCTTCTTTCCTTCCTTCCTTCCTTCCTTCCTTCCTTCTTTCCTTCCTTCCTTCCTTCCTTCTTTCTTTCCTTCTTTCCTTCCTTCTCTTTTTAATTTTAAAGAGAACTTTTTAAAAACCCCAATAAAATGATACAGAATTTCAAAACAAAAGGATAGGAAAGTTATTTATTTATTTATTTATTGTTTTGCAGTGCAGCGGGGGCTCATAATCACCCTCCTGTCTCAGCCTTCCCCAGCTCTGGGATTACAGGTGTGCACAACCATGCCTGGTTTTGGTGGCAGGCTCATCTTGGGGCCAGCACAGCATGCGGTACCAAGTATTCAACCTGGGTCCTTGCACTTGCCAGGCAGGTGCTTAGACCACCAAGCTATCTCCTTGGCCCCAGGATGATAGGAAATTAACACCTGCTATTATATTGCATATTGTTACCGTCAAAGTAACTTCCCTGATGACCAGGAGAAGACACAGCACACTGATGGAGCCTGAGAAGCACAGATTTCGCTCATGCTCCCAAGGCTCACAGATGCTCTGCTCAATTTCTAAATCTTCTTCCTACTCTGCTCCCAGCATTGCAGCCCCTAGGGGGAGAAGTCACCGTGCCAAATGTCAGGCTCCCTTCTGTATTCCCTTGGTTCCTCAAGCCCTGGCTGCCTGGTTGCCCTGAATGTTATCTTTTGATTCCAGCTTAGGAAGCTCCCTGGGGTTCTGCTCTGTCTCTCTGCCCTCTAGTTACTGCCTTCTATTGGGCTCCTTGTTCCAGGGCCTGGCAGCTCAGGACCTGGCTGGTGACTTGCAAATACCACATTCATTTTGAAGCATTTTTCCTTTTGACACTCTGGCCCATCAAGGCCTGACCATCTTAACAGCTTAGTGTTGTTGGAATCCTGTCCCACCCCCACACACTGAAACTGACTCCCATTGTGCTGAGATGAAGAGGTGGGATCTCTGGGGAAATGACTGTCAGGGGGAGTCTGACTTCCTGGAGGAAATAGTTTCCCTCCCTTCGCCACATGAAATTCCTCTATATATGAGAACACAGCACTGGTGTCCCATTGGGCCTTCTATCTACTCCACCGTATGAGGACATTCAGAGGGCAAGTTCCATAAGAAATAGGCCCTCACCTAGGCATGGTGGTTCTCACCTGCAGTCCTAGCACCCAGGGAGACTGGCTGGGACTGAGTTCAACCCATGTAGCTAAGCCACTTAGTCGGACTCAGTCTAAGATTTTTAAAAATTAAAAAGAATGCGGAGGGTCTGGGGTGGAGCTCAGTAGCACAGTGTCTACCTGGCATCTGTGAGGTCCTGAGTTTGATCTTCCCCCTCCAAGAAAAGACTGAAGAGAGGACTCAGTGTGAAGGTCCTGGGTTCCGTTCTGCATGCAGCCAGGACAGATAGGAGAAGAGAGGAGAGGAGAGGAAAAAAGAGAAAAGAAAAAGTAAAAATGGACACTTGCCAGATACCCAACCTAGTATACTCTTGACTTTGGCCTCAGAGACACAAGAAAATAATTTTTATTTGTCATAAAATACTGTCTGTAGTGTTTTGTTATAGCAGCATGAAAGGGCTAAGACATAGTCATTCAATGTAAGTAAACAGACAGTTTTAAATCCAGTTTTTCTCTAGCAGGTGGTTTGACTGAGGTAAGCTGGTCTGTCATAGAAGATGACAGAGACACACATCCCAGATTTTCAAAGTTGACAATCAATCTAATTAAAAAATAATGTGTGGTTTAACATGTGATGGCCACACAGAAACACACATGCAGCAGGTTAGGCTCACAGGCTGCCAACTGCCACTCTGGTACAGTGCAGTGCAAATGAGGGCTCTTTTAGGACAGAGACTAGAACTCTATAGAACACAAACAGAATCCAGCCTTGAAGAATCCAAAGAGCACATAAAGCGATGCTGGGCTCCTCTTGGTAAGGTAACAGAGTTTAGACATCAGAACCCGCTTTTTCTTTCTCAGAAGTTGTTTTCCATGCCTGGCTTACCCAAGGAGGGAAAGTTGGAAAGGAAGGGAAAAGCCACATGAGGAGACCGATGAAAGCACGGTTTCTGCCAGGCTCTATTAGCTGTATAACTCCCTGAACAGGCTGTGGGTTCAAGTTTCTTGCTCCGTTACTCAAATTCCCCTTCTAAGACTCATATTTTTGGAAAGTAACACAATGAAGAGACCATGCCAGGTAAGTGCCAGATGTTCAATACATCTCATTTTCGAGGCCGGTTCCCCTTCCCACGGATTCCTCCTCTCTTGGATCTGTTGTGTTTCCAATCGCAGGTCCTTCAGGCTTTTCAAAAGGAGCCAGGCAGGCAGCTGCTGTCTAGGGCCCTCACTTAGTCACTATAATATACGCACTGTAAAAGTCAGCAGGCTCTGGCCCACGGGCCACCAGAGTGGCATAACTCCATCGCAGGTTGATGGGATTTATTTCTAAGAATACTTAGGCTCGGAAGAGAGATTTAACAATAAATGAATGCTCCATAAAATGTAAACAAATAAAGAAAAAAAACGATAGACCCATTTAGTGTCACTTTACACTGGGCAACTTGCCAGCTTACCCTAACTTTGGAATAAAGAGACACACTAAATTATCAGTTAATAAAACTTTCTAGATGTCACCCATGCAAAAAATGTCAAGTGTTGGGCTGTGTCCAGTTACACAATCCTGGCCATATATCTTGTGTTTGTTGTGCTGTGGTAGCTGTTTCAAACAAACAAAAACCTGTGAAGTAGGTCATGATAACCTATTGAGAAATGCCTCACAATTTCTTTTGGGGTTCAGTCATTTTTAAAGCAAAATACTGCAGAACATTCTAGAAATACCTTCCATTAAATTTTGACTGTTGACTGATTTGGGGGAAAGCCATAAAAGCAAAAACCGAGCATGCCAAAGACTAGGAAAAGCTGGAGAAGCCAGTTAGAAGAGCAAACGTGATGAGGACACACAGAACAGGGCCAGAAAGCGAGAGGGTAATTAACACTCATAATCTCGATAATCCCCAGGCTCCATGCAACAGATGAGGTTCTCATCTGACCCATATAACTACAGCCCAGAGTTCTAGGTTTTAATTCAACGTGGTGCCTGGAGGCAAGAATAAAAGACCCCCCTCTTAATGGAGGGTTCTTTTGAAGGGAGAGGACATTAATTTGGTAGGAGGACAAATTCTGCCCACCAGCCGGATAAGGTTGAAAATTATTCAATGGTCATAGAAGCCCCAGCAGGTCATTGTTCCCTATCTTATCTGGTGACATCAATGGCAGAATTTAAACCCAATTCTTTCCTCTGCTCCCACCCAAAAGCCTCACTGGCTGGAAGGAAACACTCTTTCAGAAGGAGAGAGAGAGAGAGAGAGAGAGAGAGAGAGAGAGAGAGAGAGAGAGAGAGAGAGACAGAAGACTGGAAAGCCCACATACAGCTATGCGTGTACATCCTCTGTGAGCTTTCATCAGGCCGAATTATATAATAACATCATATGATTTCGCAAGAAGTTCAACAGGGCTGTTTTGGAGGCTGTCAGCCAAGACACTGTACAGACAGTGAGGCGTCAGAGCTGCCACTGCAAAGTGGATGTTAATTACCTAAAACAATGTGCGCAATAGCAAAGGGAAAAACAGGACCTGCTCTCTCAGCCCTAACCGTTCATCTAGTGCTGCGCCAACTGCGAAGTTATTTAGCCCAGAGGAGTTGTAATTAGCCGGTTTGCAAATTAATAAGATCTTTAAAAAAGAAAAGAAAAAAGGCTACAAGGGAGAAAGAATGGTGGGAAACTTTTTATCTCTGATTCTCGAGGAATATATTTAGTCTGCAATTACCTCATTAACTGCTCTGAATTTATTTAATACCTGCCATAGACGTTTTGCTTGACTGGGGTCGTGGAGCACAGCGCAGAGCCAGCGAGTTAGGCGGCAAGAAAGACCCAGGAAAGCAGGGCATCACTTCCAAATTTTCCCTATTTCTATCTGAAGCACAAATCACTTGTTTGGTTTGGGTTTGCAGATGCTAATTCCCATACTTAACTGTGCCAGAGACATTTACATCTAACTCAGGTGAACCAAAGGCAAAATCATGTTGGCTCTTCAAAAGAGAATGAGCATGACTCAGTCCTGGTAACAGCAAGGGCTGCTCCCCTCCGACACTATCATTAGCTCTTTAATTTTATTGGCCATTAATAACAAGAGAGACATAATGAATAGGTAGTCAGTTGTGTTTGATGGAGGATGTTTTCCCTGCTAATAATGAAAAATTTCCTTTTTTTTCCTGCTTTTTCATACTGGCAAAGGGAGTTTAGAAAAGGACTCCAGTCACAAGGGGATTTGTATCATAGCACGATGAAATTATGAATGGGTTCACCCAAGTTCTCTCAATTTCAATTTAAGAGCCTTCTGTGTATAGTATATAGCAGCACTGCTGGTACAGTAAATAAATGTAATGACCATGTGTTCAATATCAACATATTAGAGCTATACAATTTATTTTGAAGTCCATATCAACCTTACAAAGGTGGTATTATCTATACATGTAACAACAGGGAGTTTGACACCCAGCTGGGTTAAAAATTTTGCTCCGGACATAGGCACAAAAGGATGTAATATAGACACCCTGTCTCCAGAGTCTTTGACACCATGCTCCTTAACCACAGGAGTTTGTTGCAGGATTCAGTTCAGTCCATACAAAGGCTGAGGAGTTGCAATCTGGCTGTCTGAGGTTATTTTGCTATAATTAGTCTATAGCAAAATAAATTTCAGGATCAGTCTTATAGACAGACTAAATATCAGCCTAGACAGTGCACCTTTAGCTTCTCTTTCCACAAAGTCTCCAGCTGTTTGTAAAGATCTCTCTTTAGGAGGTGCCTCCTAGTAGAATTTAATTTAGTACACAGCTTTACATGTTGGGAAAATTAGCATTTTAGTGACCAGATCCAATATACTATATGTATCACTGCTAAGAATGGCAGATGAATGGATAGAGAAAGTGTGGGGGTTGGGAAAGAGGTACCAGTCAACAGGAAGAGGGCTTGGAATAGCAGGATGGAGATCCTTCAGAACTACACTGGCCACTTGATGGTTCAACCAGTGATAAGCCTGGTGCAGCAAAGCAGGTCCCTCTGGTGCTAAGTCAGAGGTGAACCCATGGAGCTACTCTGAGGGGTTGGAGGGATGCTGGTGAAGATTGGAAGCTACAAGAAGGCAGGACTCTTCTCTTTTGCTCAGTAATCTTACTCTAGCATCTCAAACACTCTAAACAAATATATGGAGAGTAAAAAAATGCATGGGCAAGTCAGTGTATGCTCAGTAAGGTCATGGTACTCCTGAAAACAGCAAAGGTATCTCTAATTAAAAGATTGAAACATCCTGTCTCTGAGGATTGAAGAACCTTTTCCAGAAGTATGTGGATAGGCTGGCCCTCACAGCTCACGAGCCTGAACTGGGTCACGTGACATCTCTTCATCCAACCATTGCGCGGGAAGTAAAGCAGAGTCATGCTTGGATCCACCAGCCCCATCCTTGATCAGAACAGGTACTGCTCCCTGCGTTACATGACCTTGCGGGATGGCTTAGGTATTTGGATAAAAGAGAGGCTCTGTTAGGAAAGGGAGAGATATATATTGAGGTGACAACGGATTGGCAAAACATTGTTGGTGTCTGGCACAGTATGAACATTTGATGATTAAGGAAATCAGTGTCAATAGAAGTTTTGCACTCAACATAGAAGAAACTGCACACACATCAGTGAGAGGTAATTTTATCTCAGCATTTCAAACAATATCAGCGGTAACTGTTAAAAGCATGGTTTTCAAGATACTGATGAACTAACGAGCTGGTAAAAGTTCAATAATTTCATGAGGTGACCTGGTTTATACATCCTTCGGTTCAGACCAGATCCAGTGACAGCGGACTGAGCCTTATCAAGTTTAAAGACAGACTTCCAAAAAGATCAAATGGTGTGCCCAAGGCCACACACACTAATGTGTCAACTCTCAGCACTGTATTTTCATCCATCTTTTATTACAAGGAGTAGCTGTTTTAATTTTTTTTAACATAATCATAGGCATACTTCAACTACTAGTTTTATAATTGTTGTGGGATGAAAAGAATGACATTAGCAGTTAACATCAGAATTCCTTTTAAGAAATAACTTGCTCTTTGTAAGGAAAATATATCTAATTACAAGCAAAAGACAAGGCCCAGACACATAAAATATTCCTGATTGTTTTACATTGAATTAAGGAGAAATTTAGGAATGAGGAAACAGGAGAGCAAAAAGGACAAGGGGGAGCTAAAAACACTGAAGTAGAACTTTAAAGAGTAGATATGTAGAGTATTTTGTCTTAAAGATAGGGTGATGCATAGTTACAACCATTATTCTGTACCTTAAAGCTTCCATTAAGTCTTCTGTACACAAAGAAATTTCATGTTTTAATCACAAGCTGATGGATTTTTAAATTATGCCAAAAAATTTAGAATAAGAATAGCAGAAAAATCATATACCATTTTAGCAGTACTCTAAACAGTGATATCAAATGTCCTTAATTATGTAATGGTAGTTTTAGGACTTTGGCTCCACAAAATTTAGAATAATAATCCCTTTTCCCGTGAGGAAGGTGTTGCCAGCTAAGACATCCTGAGGGTTAGAAAAAGAATGAGGTAAAGACAGATAGCTAGCAAACTAGGTTTGGGGTAAAAGGTATTTAATGAGCCAGAGAAACTGAAGGTGGAACAAAGAAGAAGGAATCAAGATATTTGTCCTTTATCCAGACTCCCTCCTTACACTACTGTGAAAATGCCTATGAAAACATAGCATTAGACTTTAGAAAGATTAAACATGTCTGTATCTTAAATATATGAATGACATCATTTTTTTTTTTTTAACTCAGTAGTAGAAAGGTTGGTCAAATAGCTCTGCAGAATAAAGTGCCTGCAAGCACAGGGAACTTTATGAGAGGTAAAAATTGAACATAAGAAAGAGTCTCTTTGTTCCTTTTTTTCCCCCTGCACTTGAGTGGAACCAAAGGAGCTTTACTTGTGCTAGACAAACTCTGACCACTGAGCTACATCCCCATCCCTTAGCTTCTTGAATGAATGAATGAATCAATGAATGAAAAGGAATGAGCAGATGATTCCATTTCTACTTTCTCCAAAAAGACTTGAAAAGAAAGCAGAACAGCTAGACCAAAAAACAGCTGTCACTGTGCTCCTTTTGGTCAGTGTGTACACAAAAAAACGCTTTATCTAAATTCTGAGTCCAAAATAATTAGATATAAAGGACATAAATTTTCAGTAGAATTGACAAATCTGAGAATTGGCTTTTCAAAATATGAAATAAAGAGCAAAGTCCTGGATACTCTAATTAGTTTTAAAATGAATATAAGCCCTTAACATAATGAAAATAATTCATCAGTTGGAGGAGTTAATGATTAGATGGACGGGATCCACCAGAAGATCTATAAATGGAACTAAGTACAGAAAAATTAGAAGTGCAGCAGCAGAAAAGTAAAATATATTCCAAAAACAGAACTGTTTTCATTTTGGAAAATGATCCAAAAATCATTTTCCTACTTCACACAATAAATAAATTCCAAGGAGATCAAAATTCTAACTCTACCAAATGCAGCCATAATGTGGAAGAATATTTGGGAGAAAATTTAATACTCATGAGGTTAGTGGGGCTTTCTTGACATAGCCACAAAACCAGAAATATGCAAAAACAGACGGAACACTTTTGCTATCTATTTAAGTATAGTCATTTATTTATTCAGCAGAGGTTGTTCCCCATGCCCAGGCACTGCCAGAGCCATGCAGGGAAGAGCAGTGAATAAAACCAATACAGATTGTTGCTCTGCAGTGGTGAGGACAGAAAACAAGCACAAATAAATCCATATATAGATGACCTGTCCAGTTAGAAAGTGACAAACTCGACAGTTCATACAGGTCAGGAGACCCGATAAGCATTGAGTGCGTACATTGCAAATAGAAAAGGTGTGTTGCAATCTTAGATTCAGTGTACTCCCTCGAAGGCTCGGTTCAGAGTTCACAGGCACAGTCGGTCATGGGCTTTTTCCTAGAACCTAACTAATGATCGTTCTTGCAAACACCCACAATTTCAAGGAAACTGCACATAACCTTTGCAATTGCTTTTTGGCCTGCAGTTTGCTAGTAGCCAATCTGAGAGCATTATTAGTTCTCCTTGCTGCTGATTGGCTGCTGTCTAGCAACCTGTCTCTGGCTGACCCACCAAGATTCAGGCATCATAACAGGCTGCAGGTAGCTGCCTTGAAAGTTCTTAGTTTTGTTTTTCTTACAGCTCTTAGAGCAGTAAGATGACACCAAAGCATCCTGGAGCGCCTGTGTTTCTTAAAGTGTTTCATTAAGCTAAATTACATGGTTCTGAGAGACACCTCATATTTAGGGCTTAAACTATAAAAATGGGCATTTGTTGACGTTTTTTCACCATATAAGAAATTTTAAATTTTGCTCAATTCACAGACACTCCAGGAAGCACCCCTTGTGAAATTCAGGAGTCTGGTGTATTCTGGTCCATGTTGCCTTATTTGAGGAGATAGGTAACACTCGAAGGAAGGAGTCATATGGCTGTCTCAGAAATGAAATTTCTTGGTAGGAGGAGCAGCCTATGTGACCCCCTAAGATAGGAGCAAGCTTGGAGCACTGAAGGAGCAGGAAGGAAATGGGACTTTTTGGCAAGACACTAACCAACCCAGGTGAGATCACTGGGAGATATAACTAGAGAGACCATGGGGATAGGGGAGAGCGTGGTGGTACAGTGATGGCTTTACTCTGAGACAGACAGCAGCTCCCAGAACACTTAGATCCAGGAAAGTTGGTATTACTTTGTCTGAACTGAGTCAACCTGCTTCTATTTGAGAACAGACTGTAGGAGGTCCAGAGCAGAGTCAGAGGTAGGTAGAGGCTACAACAGCCATCTAGGCAGATATGAGGGCAACAGGTGTGACAGAGGCATCAGTACAGCTGACTATCATCCAGATATAGCCTGAAGCCAGGGCCAGTAGAATATTCTGGGAGGTGGCGGGGGGGGGGGGGGGGGGGGGGGGGTGGGAGGAGAAAAGGAGCCAGCCCTGTGGGGAATGCCTGTAAGCTTTGTTCTCCTGAGGAACAGGAGCTCTGATCCAGGTGGCTGAAGCTGAAAGCAGACTGGCTATGGAGGAGAAATCGCAGGTTTCACTACTGGACAGGTGAAGCTTGACACAGCTCTTAAACATTAAGTCCAGAAGTCAAGAAGAAGCTGGATAGACGTCTCTGAAGTTCAAGAGAAAGTTCTGGGGCACAAATAGTCACACAGAGTCAGTGTATGTCTTTACTATTCTGGGTGTCTCATGAAGCCACCAGGCTGGTGGCTTCAACAACAGAATTTTACTTTTCAGAGGCTGGAAAACAGAGATCAGATACCAGCGTGGCCAAGATCTGGTGAGGGCTCTCTGGCCTGCAGTCCCCTCCCTTGTATGTCCCCACGGAGTACAGAGGCACAGAGACATATCTCTGTCACCTTCTTACGAGGATACCATTCATCATCATGGCTGCAGTTTACCTTATCTGCCCCCTAAACAGTTACATGGGGGTTAGTACTTTAACATATGAACCTATAAATTTTGGCAAGGAGGAGCAACTCAGTCCAGAGCAGTGTTCAGATGCTATGCACAGCCCCTGAGATAGATGAGGCAGCCAAGACAGCGAGAGGGGAACAGTAGAACAGATGAGAACAGTAGAAGTAGCATAAGTAGGGAATTACAAAGCAGATGACACGCAAGGGATATTTTTATCATGTGTAGGAACAGAGGATTGATAGTCGCACTGAACACAGGATGCTTTTAAATGAATGAGCCACTGCCAAGTAAGGTTAGGCAAAGTATATACATAGGTCATTCCCACAAGAAATTCAAATGACCATGAAACATACCATGAATTAGTTCACCACATTAATCACCATGAAAACACACACACACACACACACACACACACACACACAGAGAGAGAGACAGAGAGAGAGAGAGAGACAGAGAGATTATTTTCACTCATCAGATAAGTTAGAATTAAACTCAAGTGATAGTGGCCACATATTTGGCATTTGAAAAAAATGGATATTCAAGGTGTGGACAACAAGATGCACAAGGAAAGCCCTACTTAAATGGTGGTTGGGCCAATAACACAAACAATTACATCCTCATGTACTTTTTTTTTTTTTCCAGGACCAGGGTTCGAACTCATGACCTTGCACTTGCTAGGCAGGCACTTATGCCAAAGAGCTATCTTCCCAACCCCAATACAAACACTTAGAAATAAGCCAATTTCAGGGCAAATGACAGGGTCACATGCCAGTGTTTCATATTGAGGAAGAGGACGTGGTCTACTACCTGGGTAGGCACAGGAGGGGAACATCTAAGGAGCTCACAAGATTCTATTCTTTGGTGATAATAGGCAGGGTGTTCACTTCATAAAAGTTCATTAAGATGCGCCATTTCTCTCTTCAGTGTATACATTAGAATGATTTTAACAAGAAGGGTGGCATGTTTTGCTTGAACAGCAATTCTCCTTCTACCAATTCTTCCTGGTACAGGGGAAGCACCAGCTCAGTGGTTACCAAAGCCCGCAGTTGAGCCATCATCCAGACGCAAGCAGGCCACATCTCCCTTCTGATGTGTCAAGGACACAAGAATAACCTTAGCTGTCTTTCTGTCCTCACAGTCAGTCCCAAATGCCGCATACTATAAGCAGTGGCACCAGCTGGCAGGAATTCTCTCTGGGTTGCTGGGGTTCAACTCAATGTCAGCACAGTTTTGTTTAAAGAGTACAGGATAAATGGGCCACTAGATTCCCTATTAGATGAAAAGCCTGGTGATGTGTGGAATTGGTAGTTCTAGAATGTTTTGTTCCACAAACAGAACCACCCAAAGGAGACAGTGAACTGCTCAAGGAAAGGAGTAAAGTTGAAAAGCTACTAGTGTCAGATAGCGTGTAATTCTCCAGGACACCCCCTCAGAGTGATTCCAGTGTGGCGGTTCACCCATTTCCATATGATGAAGTGGTTGTAGGGAGGCCAAGCTGTTTTTCTGTAAGCATTCACACCTGGTAGTCTTTGTGCTGCCCCAGAGCCAGGGGAATGAGTGCTGGGGTTACTCTACTCTGTCAGCCTCGGGTTAGCTTTCACCCAGGGCACTTATGAAATATGAGCTACATTTTTGTAAGAAATGAGCTTAGTGACTAGATAATCAGTTCTTTTGTTTAGGGGGAAAAAAAGAAAAAGAAAAAATGGTCAGTGAGAAAATGAAGAGAGACTGTGCTGGCTGCCTCTCTCTGCTCTTTACCTGCTGTGTGAAATGTCACAGCCTGGAGAATCTTCACTGCTACTGACATTCTCCTCTCTCAAGGCACCCTATTTTTCTCCTCCACAGCCTGATTGTGAAGGACAGGTGACTCTATTCTGTTCTGGTTTGATGTTCCACAGGGGTAAGGATAATTTTATCACTGTTGCATTTTTCACATTCGTAGTACCATGTGAGACATAATAGATGCCCAATAAATCCTCATGGCATAAGCAAATGGGCATTTTAGTCTTACTCTAGCTCAATTCCTCATCTATAAAGGAGAGAGAGAGAGAAAGAGACAGAGAGAGAGAGAGAGAGAGAGAGAGAGAGAGAGAGTTTTTATATCTAAGAAAAAATACAACCATTCTAATATAGTCCTGGAAAATCAATTTTGAATCTTGCTTCTGGGCAGAGATCAGAGAGTTGTGGCTTTGATAATTGAGAAACTCAGATAAAGTTGCAGTTTTGCCTCTTAGGGTGTTACATAACCTCAATTAAGTCCCTAAATCTCTCTCAGGTAGAGCTTTCTCATCTTAATATGGAGAATTACCCAGCTATTACAAAAAAACCTTGACACTTTTATAGGTACATGGACACAACTGGGACCATGCTCATAAGTGCAGCAAATTAGACCCACATGGGCAAACACCATAGCGTCTCCCTAGTGTAAGAACCTGATACAGTAAATAGGATCTGAAAGAAACAATGTATACAGTAGAAGGGAAAGAACCTCCTCCAAGGGAAGAAACTGTAAGGATGAGGGAAAGGAGAAAAGAAAGAGGAAGGGAAAAAGGTGTCTTAGTTATTTTTCACTCATTGCTGGGACAAATACCCGACACTCAAAATGAAGGAAGGAAACATTTATTTAGCTCACAGTTACTGGAGGTCTCAGTCCATATTGGGCTGGCCCAAGGCTGAGTGGAACAGGGCAGAGAGCATCCAGTTCATGGTGGTGGAACAGCAATAATCACGACAAAGGCGATGGAACAACCAGGGCATCAGAGAGCAACAGCGCTAGTCTGTCTGTCTGTCTCTCTTTTTAAATTACATCAGGCTGTCTGCCTTAGCCTATCCACCTCAGGCCACACACATAGTCTCAGCAGTACTCAGACCATAATCCTGTCAGTACTAAAACGCATAATTCCAGTGGATCATCATTCAAGTCTCAAACTCTAGAAGTCCCTGCCCCATGATTCCATGAGGCTTTGTGGGGACAACAAGACATCAACCATAACAGGAGGCTAGCTTTCATACTTATACTAATTCCTGTTAGTTTATTGAAAGAAGCAGCAGTTATTTTTTTCCTTCTTTTTAATTTTCTATAATTTTTTTACCTGTCCTACAGACTTATATCTGGCAATCTGAACAACTAATTTAAAGGCAACAGCATGCAATATTACAACCACGATTGAATATCTATCATTTGCTTTAGTGAAATTGTGTATCATTTCTTATGCTTATTTTATTTTTTTGTAATTGTTTGCACTCTTTCAATTAAAATCATTAAAAAGATGGAGAATGATAGTACCTGTCTAATGACCAGGTCTTCATGTAATTTATCATCTAAATTGGCTTACTTTTCAGACAGATTCATTTATTTATTTAGAGAGGCAGTGTGCTATTATCAAATAATAATGCCCTGGGAACAGGTGTAACTGGGGCTGGTCCAGACCAGGAGCTGGCTGCCTATGCCCTGACCTCTGCTGAAGTCTGCTGTGCGCTTGAGGTGAGGTCCTACTGTGTAACTGCTTTAGGAATTATATCTCATCTATATTTTTTGTCTGGCTTCCTTTTTTTGGGGGGGGGACCAGAGATTGAACTCAGGCGCCTGCACTTGCCAGGTGAGCGCTTATTCCTGTAAGCTGTCTCCCCAGCCCTTGTCTGGCTTCTTTCACCCAGAGCATCCTTTTGGTTCATCTGTGTTATAGTGTGGATCAGAGTTTTCTTAATTTTCAAGGCAGAATAATTGTCCTTTACATGGATGTGCAACACTATTTATTCATTCAGCCATTGATGAATACTTGGATGGCTTCCTCCTTTTTTTTTTTTTTTTTTTTTTTTTCTTATATTTTTAGGGAAGGGTTACAGGGTGTTCATGGTTCACTACTAGATCAGACTCCTCTTGATCCACTTGCTTACAGCCTCCCAAGAGCTGGGATTACAGGTGTGTGTCACCACACTCAGTCTCAATTGCCGGCTCAGTGCTCTCCAGGGGCAGGGTTGGCACAGCAGGCCTGGGGATGGAACCCCTGGCCCCTCTGCTCACTTGCAGGTACTTTAATCTGCTAAGCTTTTAGGCCAGCCCTGCTTCCTCCTTTGGACTTCTGAAAAGTAAGGGTGCACCATGTCTGTTGCAATAATAGTACCTTAGCTATCTCTGCAGTGGCTATAGCAGTGGCCATGGCAGCATATCACAGGCTGGGAACTATCTATGAATCTGTCTGCCTGCCTGTCTGTCTGTCTGTCTGTCTGTCTGTCTGTCTATCTATCTATCTATCTATCTACCCATCTTTACTTGGAATTGAAGTCAAGAATTTTGCATAGATCTAAATTCCAGATCTTTTATCTTTATTTTCAAACAGGTTCTTGCTACGTTTCCCTGGCTGGGCCCAAACTTGTCATCTTTCTGCCTCAGTCTCCCAAAGTGCTGGGATTATGGGCATGCGCTAACCTATCATCCTCTGGGTAATCTCTTTAAGAAACTTGATTTGGTTCATGATTTGAGAGACTGGAAATTCCTTGTGCATGGTGTCATCTGGCCAAGGTTCTTGCACTGTATTATCATACAGCAGAAAAACAGGTAGGCACACAAGAGTGTACAAGAGGAAAGCAACTTCCTTTTATCAGAGAGCCAGTCTTGTGGTAGCTAACCAACTCCCTGAAGAACATATATGACATAATTCACATCTGAAAAGTTCCACTCTTTTAATACTGTTAAGGTGGCAAATAAATTTCAACGTGAATTTTAGCCATTTCTGACCTCCCCTTTCAACTATAAGAAAATTTACATCATCTCCTGATATTTTTCCCTGACTCTTCTTTTGAGGGGCACTCTCTCCTCACTTCTTAGGTTGGTGTTCTTCAACACTGAATCATCCATGGCACAAGAAGACTCTCCTATTTTCTTACTGTTGCAGTGTGTTTCAGTCAAAGTCCCTGCTTGGTCATATGCACCCTTTGTACCTGGTTCAGGTGTCATCCTTAGAAAAACAGAAGAAAGAGGCAGGAGTATAAAGAATCAGAAGGATATAACAAATGCTCAGTGAAGAAGGTTTATTGCTAAGCTCTCTAGCAGATATAGTTGCCTTTTTCCTCGGCTATTGTCAGTGCATGAGTCTTAGAAACTTTGTATTTTGCTCGATGCTACATTTTTACACATCCACTCCTCTTGACCATGAATTTGTTCATACCAAAGACTATATTTTCCTTATTTCCATAATCCAAAGGAGTATCTGGATGTGAGGCAGCTATAGGAAGTTTGTTGGATGACTGTATTAGCTGATATTTACCTAATTATTATAAACTCACTCACCAAATAGGCAGAGCTCTGTATTTTATAATAAATGATAAATGTTTCAACTTTGGTAGAAGTTCAGCTCAATGGTTGGATGAGAGAAGGTTTGTTTCATAATTATTTTAGCTCATCAAAATCAATGGACTTCTGTAAATGTGGATTAAGTTAGAAAAGAAACCAATGTGTGGTACACCTGGTCTGAAGATGTGAGCTGCAAACCTACTCATTCCTTGAATGAGTGACATGTGGAGTTTAATCTCATTCATCACCAAGCACCAAAATTTGGTCAAAATCTGTCGCTGGCATGTCGTATGTTCCTCTTTTCTACTTGGCCTGGTGATGACTAGACAGGAAGGTGAAGGTTAAGCAAGTATCCCACAGAGCACTAGCCACCAACTAGGAAAACTCCAGTCGTTCTCCATCTTCTATGAGAAAATGACTATTTGATTAATTTTGCTTTATTTTAATTTTTGATACATAAAGCCAAATTTTCATTGGAGGAGAGATGTGCTTTGATGAATAGGTATTGTTTTTGTTTTCCAGGGTGCCTTCCCCTTGTGAAGAGAGATTTTTCCCTAAAACTCATTGTGCCCCCTCAATCCTGTGGTTGCATAAGTCATACCCTCACAGGGCCCTTCTCTTTGACTATCTGGGGGTTAATCTCAGACACAATCTGGGGGTTAATCTCAGACACAACCTATGCCAATTGTAATCTTTCCTCAGAGTTAAAAAGACAGTAGAGAAGTTGTGTGAGATTGAAATTATTGTCATGGGGAGCAAAGCCAGGTGAGCCAAGTTGATTAACATTTGTGTAACAAATATTGTCATGCTTTTCTTCAAGTCCATGTCACAGAATTTAAAGCGAATCTCCTGTAAAGTACCACACAGCACTGTTATAAACGTTTGTCCACTCTGTTGATCGCTATTTGTCTCTAGCTGGTATATTTAGACCACTTACCCTTAAGATAACTATTGACATGCCAGTATTTGACACTTAATTTGACATTTCTTTTTTCTATTGTTTGCTCCAGTTCTTATTTTTCTAGTTCTCTTTTCTTGCTTCCCTACAGGTCCCTTGGATGTATTTTAGGATTTCATCTTGATTTATTTTCAGTCTTTTTGAGAATATCTTTGTACAAACTTTCCACTTGCAACATACATACATGACTTACAACACTCTACTAGTATTGGCATTCTAACATTAAGTGAAATAGAAAATAAGCTTCCTCTTTATTTTTAAGGAATAGAAATATTTGCTAGAGGCCATTACAAAGAGTTTTATCTTTCCTATTTTGAAAGGTCATTATCTTGGATATGAGAAGGTAGTATAATATTTGTTTCAGCATCAAAAGTTATATAGGGCTAGGAGATAGCTCAACAATCTAAGCTCCTGCCTGACAAGTGTAAGAACCTGGGTTTGATCCATGGTTCACACCATGGATCTGGTATAGACCACATGCTATACCAGCCCCACTGAATGTACCATGCCAGCCACTGAAACTGGGTGTTGTGGCACATGCCTGTTATTTCTGTGCTGGGCAGGCTGAGGCAGGAGGATCACTATGAGTCTGAGCTGCATAGCTAGACCCTGTACCAAATAAATAATTTTAAATTTTTTTGATTTAATACACAACCTACAGAGTCTCACTATGTAGATCAGACTCAGTGATCATCCTATTTTCAGCTTCCCATGTGCTGGGATTACAGGTGCATGCCACCATGCCCAGTCTCAATGATCTTCTCAGGGTACCCTGGGGACAAGGCTGGCATGGCACATTAGGGATCAAACCCTAGCCCCTGAAAGTTACATAATCCTCCTATATACTTCAGTAATCTTTTGACTGTCTATAACATCTATCATAGGGGAAATTCCAAATAAATAGTTGCTGGACTGTGTTATTTATCAAATAATGCCAGAAAAAGTGGCATACATGTTCAGTATATATGTAACTTTTATTTAAGAATATTTCCAAATCTTGCTGAATTTAATGTAAGGATACAGAACATGCAAATATGAAAGACCAAGTGCATTGTGCCACCTTCGTTTTCCTCTGTGATCTGAGAACAAAAATCTGTTGCCACTCAAATGAATAGGTCCCTAGAAGTGAGGTGCTCTTTCTGGCTACTTGGAAAACTTTCTCATCCTCTTCCTCCTGCTCCTTGACATTTTAAAAAGTCTAATAATGGTGTATTTTAGTGTGGACTTACTTGATTTTATCCTGCTTGAATTTCATTCAGCTTCTCTGATCTGGAGGTTTGTGTTTTTCATACTTGGGAAGTTGTCAACCATTACTTTTGTGAACACTTTTAAAACCCATTTCCCTTCTCTTTTGGATTTGGATCACGTAAATGTTGAATCTTCTATAATTTCCACTTGTTTCTTTCTCATAATTTGTATTTCTTTTCTAAGATTTTGGATTGTTTCATGTGTCAAGAGTTTGACTGTGAAAGCACAGTTACTTAAAAATCCTCACTAACCAATTCTAAAATGCAGTTCATCTTGGTATTGGCAGCACG
Organism: Myocastor coypus; assembly: GCA_004027025.1. Classification (NCBI taxonomy): domain Eukaryota; kingdom Metazoa; phylum Chordata; class Mammalia; order Rodentia; family Myocastoridae; genus Myocastor; species Myocastor coypus. Next base: position 47,085 of record PVJA010008095.1, read on the forward strand.
TGATTGTCTTTTCCCATTCAAGTTGCAATTGTTGTGGTTCTTGGTCTGACAGATGACTCTTAGGAATTGTATGCTGAACATTTTGTCTGTCATGTTGAGAGCCCGGTCCTGCATCAAAAAATTGATTTTAGCAGATAGCCTACTTAGGCGTGTGTATCTTTAGTTAACTTTCAGGGACTCTGGTTCCAGGGATGGTTTAATCTCCAGAAGATGTGCTATATAACTTTAGCTTTCTAGGTATATATTTGGGTCAATAGACTTCTCATTGGTTCCTGATAGGGCTGCTTGATTGGTCAGAAAGGGTTCCTGGGCTGAGTCATCTGGCTGCTTCTCAGTGGGTGCAGAATGTAGTTCATGCAGTCATCTTACTGCTGCCCCTTGCCCCATGACTGTAGTGTTCTCTTTTGGATGAAGAGAATCTAGGATCTGCAAAAACAAGTCCTGGAGCCATTCTAGCTTCAGCAGTCTATCTGGATCTCTCCTACCATCTCTTGTCACCTGCCTCTATCTCTCAGTGGAAGAAAAGTCTTCCAGGGCTGATAAGGGAAGCAGGGGTCTCCCTTGGCCACTTTTATCTAGCAGGACTCCTACCCAGTCAGAGGAAGGACAAGCCCAAATGGTTGCCTTCTGTTGCTGCCTTGGAAGTTGGGGGATGCCAGGTCCTGGTGGCTGTGTTCTGTTGAGAGTCACAAGATAGCATTTTGTTTGCTATTCCTGTGGTCTCAGGGTTCTAAACTAGCTTGTTTTCCTTTACCAGCCTTCAGGGGGTTCTGTAGAACAAGCAATAGGATGTGCATAATTCTGTGTGTGTGTGTGTGTGTGTGTGTGTGTGTGTGTGTGTGTATGTGTGTGCATGGTCCCTCCTGACTACTTAAATCATCTTCTTGGTGCTGAGACAAGATACCTGACAGTTTCAAATTAAAGGAAGAGAAATATGTCTGATTATTATAGCGGGAATGGGATCAGTACATTAAGCAGCATGTGCTAAGGTATCGCTATATAATATCAATGATATAACGAATCTAACAGCAAACTCCTGGCATGGTGACTTATGGATACAAAGCCTGTCCAGACAATTACTGTTGCAAATTTATTGACAGATCCATAATATCCTCATTGCCCCAGTCCACAGCTTTGATTACCATGAGGTTGTGTTGAATGAGCCATAAGAATTTTAAAATATCTTCAAGTTTGAACCCCGGGCTATTGGATTTCCCATGACTCCAAAGTCAATATCAATTGCTCTGCCCAGGAGAATCTGTGTAGGAGAACATATTCCCAGACCAGCTGAATCTTTATAACCAGATTTGCTTTTCCATGAGGTCAAAAACCAGTCAGAATTGCAACCCTTCAGACTGTACTTGACAACTGAACCTTTACATTTCAGCTTTAAACACCAAGGGGAAAAATGGAGGGAACAAAACAGATGTCTTTCAGGAAAGAAAAAAGAAAGGGGGGAAAGAAAAAACACACCAGTCTAACCTCAATTTTATTTGCATTTTATGCTTTTTATATATTTCATTTTATAAAAACAGTCAAGCTCCAGCCACAAGATTTCACAGATAAGAGGAAAAAGCCGGACTGTGCTTAATTCAATATTTTAGAGAAATGCTCTTTCAGGCAGTTAGCAAGCGCCATCCCCGCTAGAACAAGTCTGCTGACGATTCTGAAAAATGTGACTGATTCACACTGGGACACCACATCTCATAACACACTGCATGTGCAAGAGGCTGTAATTATGAAATGTTTGCATTAAGTAACATGGGTGCCTAAATACAGATGTTCCTTGTTGACACTAATTGGACCTGACGTGGCTTTGGCCCGCCTGGTAACTGTTGCTGGATCACACAGCCCATTTCAGGGAGCCTTCTCTGAAAGTCTCTGTTTCCTATCGACTTTATTTGAGAAGGTGAGTAGAGCAGGCAGGGACTGTACCATAACATCAGGACCTCATCTGTCCCTCAGCGTGGTGAAACTATGCCTTTTAGTCTGCTTAACATAGCACCTTCTCAGGGGCTGATCATCCACTTCCAGCTCTTTTTCATTTTATTTAAAAGAAAGGCTCTCCCCCTGGGGTACCCTCTGCCTCCAAAAAACACTGAGTAAAGATACCATTTGATTTCATGCTGCTTTTTAATGTGTGCAAGATGCGCTGTCTTCCTAAGAACATCCACACAGAAAGCTCTTTTTTTTTTTTTCTTTCTCTGAAGTTCCCATTGTCTACCCACTGGGCTCTGCTACACCGCATATACTGGGAGCCTCCACATGCAATGACCATGGTGACAAAGAGTCACATTTATGCACACTTTTTGCACATCTACATGTGCTATGAATAAGAAACTGATGCAGACACATGCCAACTTTCTGTTGCCTAGTGTGTAGGAGCTTGTTTCCTTTTATTTCAAAAGCAAAAGAAAAAGCAGTGGTTGAAATTCTCTTCTGCCACAGGCAATATTCAGAGTTTTTCAGATGGAGATGGTGAGGGTGAAGGCTAAAAGCCCGGACTCTGCAATCAGGCTTAACCACTGGGGCATGTGACCAGGACCACATGACCCTCAATTTCCTCATCTGTAATAAGAACCTCAATAGGATTTACCTCAAAGGAACAGGGAGTTGAATATAAATGAGTCGAATATCAAGACTTCCCTGAAGTGTTTTCCCTGTAGAAACTGTATGCCCATAGATGCTGTCAATATTCAAACTTTTCGAAGAGGTGTGGTTCTAGCCCATCTGCTTTTGTGTATCTGTGTGTCTGTCTTTGATGTGTCCATGTTTCTATGGGTCCATCTATTTTTTGTGCCTGATTTATTCTAGCCAAAGTAGAAATTATATGCCGGGTGTGGTGGCTCACGCCTGTAATCCCAGCACTCGGGAGGCTGAGGCAGGAGGATCGGTGCGAGTTCGAGACCAGCCTGGGCTACAAAAGTGAGCTCAAGGCTAGCCTGAACTGCATAGCGAAACCCTGTCTCAAAAAGACAAAAAAAAAAAAAAAAAAAAAAAAAAAAAAAAAAAAAAAAAAAAAAAAAAAGTAGAAATCATGTCTTATTTATTTAAAATTTATGGTTCATTACATTAAAATGAAATGAAATAATTTAAGCATACAGAAAAACCTTCACTAAGAAGATACAGATAAGAACAACTATCTCTCCTGTCCACTGGATTCATATGGCCAGAGACAGAGCCAATTTCATTCCTCACTTGTTTCATAAACTTGTCAATGCCTTCTTCTTCATCTCATGTATAACCTGCACAGCAAATAAACAATGAAGAGAAGGAAGAGAGAATCTCTGTGCCAGTTAGTCTTGTGACTGAGGAATATATAAACTCTTAATAGCATAAAAGACAGATCCAAAGGTTAAAGTGAAAGCAATCGACACACAAAGCAGGTACAAGAGGGATGTGACAAAGCCATTCTAGGTTTGCTGATTTATTTCTATGACCAGCAATAATCATATCTTCCTGTGTGTGGTGTAGTGTGTGTGTGTGTGTGTGTGTGTGTGTGCATGCACCTATGTGTGTTAGAGGTCTCACTACGTTGCCCGGGCTGGTCTCAACCTTGCAGGCTCAAGTGCTCCGTCCTGTCTCACTCTCTTACTAACTGGGATTACAGGTACTTGCCACCATGCCTAGTCCAACAGTGATCTATCCGTTGATGCTCCTTGCATCCCAGTCTTCCTCAGTCTCCTTGTATTCGTAACTCTTGTCTTCTATTCTTGCAATGTTGAGTAAGAATGTACCTCAAGCTTATTTATTTATTTAGTTTTAAATTTTATATGATTGGTACAGAGTCTCACTACACAACTTGGACCCTTAGTGATGCTCCTGGCTCAGCCTCCCCAGTGCTGGGATTACAGGTGTGCGCTACCATGTCTGGTCATGGTGGCCAGGTAGGTGCACCTGGGGTGGAGCCAGTACAGCATGTGGCAGCAGAGATCTAACTCAGGTGCTGGAAATTGCCTAGACAGACATTTAGACTGCTGAGCTATGTTCTGGCCCACTACCCCAAACTTAATCATATGTAATATCACTTGTCTAGCCATAGTCTGCGGCTGGGGTGGGCCTCAGTGGAGTCAGCTCTGTCTTGCTCCATATGACACTGCTAGGGCAGCTTGAGGAGACTCAGGTAACTCTAATACTGGTGTTATGGTCATCTAGAGGCTCACTCCCATCCTATACAGCATTTGGCACAGGCTTGTCATTGTGATTGCTTCACTTCTTTACATCATAGCTTCTGAGTTCCTACGGCAAGTACCACAACGGAAGACAGAAATGTGTTGCATTTTTGTAACAGTCATGCAAGTCATATAATGTCATATTCACCATATTTCATTATTTCAAAAAGTCACAAAGACCCACCTAGGCTCAAGGGGAAATGAATACATACTCTACTCCTCAGAGAATCACCATAAGAAGAACCTGAGGAAGATGTTTTCTTTTGAAGATATAATGGATGGATGGATTGATGGATGGGTAGATGGATGGATGGGTGGATGGATGGATGGATGGATGGATGGGTGAGTGGATGGGTGCATAGGTGGATGAGTGGGTGGACGGTTGAGTGGGTGAATCTATAAAACCATAGCTTTTTGTTTTGGTGTTAATTCTTTTTTTATCCGAAAGCGTTAGACCTGAAACTATACATTTTAAGAGATTACAATTCTCTTTCTTTTTTAGAAAGCATTTATTGAAAGTCCATGTGTCTCAGTTACTCTTTTTTCATTGCTTGGAAAATACCCAATACCAAAAATTAAGGAAGGAAATGTATATTTAGCTCACAGTTACTAGAGGTTTCAGTCTATACTTGGCTGGCTGCAAGGCAGTCTGGCATAAGGGAGAAAGCAGCAGTTCATGGTGGTTGAGCAGCAACAAGGGCAACAGAGAGGGGCGTGGTCTCTCAGTCTTTCTTATACTGCACTGAGGCTCTCTGCCCCAGGCTGGGTGTAACACTCAGGCTGATAATCCTGGCAGTACTAAATTCTGCAATCCCAGTGAGTCACCCATAATCCCAGTGGATCATGAGTTAATCTCAAACTCTGGAAGTCCCAGATCCATGACTGCATGAGGCTTTGGGGGGGGGCAACTAGATGCAAACCATAACATTCCACTCCTAGACCCCCCAAAGCTTCATGCACATCCCTTTCTGCAAAATACATTTTAATCCATCTTGAAGAGTTGCCAGGGTCTGAACAGTTTCAGCATTGCTGAAAAGTCCAAGTCCCAATTCTCCTTGAAGATCTATGACAAACTGTTAGCTGTGAGCCCCTGTATAAGACAAAAGTTAAACACTTCCAACACTTCAATTCAGAAGATAAACACTACCATTCCAAAAGTTGCAAACAACAGGGAAATATAAAACAATGGTATCAACACAAGTCCAAAATCCAGCAGGGCAAACATTAAATATCATAATTACTACTAGAGTACCTAATGCAGTCTGAACTGAGTTGTGAGCTCCAAAGTCCAATTTTGGACTTGTATCAACACAAGTCCAAAATCCAGCAGGGCAAACATTAAATATCATAATTACTACTAGAGTACCTAATGCAGTCTGAACTGAGTTGTGAGCTCCAAAGGCTTTACATGGCTTTGCCTCTAAGGCACTCTTGGTGGTAGCTCCCATGTTTTTTCTCTTAAGCTGACTTTGCTCCCTCTTTGTAGTTTCCCTTAGACAATCCATGTTTTTGGCATTTCCAAACTTTTGGAATTTACACTGAACTGGCTCCTCACGCATAGCTTTACACACTGCCCTCTCAGGGTCATACCACCTGGACTCCCAGGTCTTCTTCTAAAATCGAGATAGAAGCCTTCTTAATTTCCAAACTTCTGTATTCTTAATTCACCTAAAACCAACATCACTGGATGATGCCAAAGCCTGCTGCCAGTTGTAGCAGTAGCCAGGCTTCCTTCTTTCTTGATTGTAGGGGTTGAGTGCCCAGATCAATGAACACTCTGACTCTGATTCCAAGGAACAAAGTATTGATGGTGGCACCATTTGGGTACCTGGTGTGGCTGCTGCCACCATTCTAGAACATGAGGCTCATCCGCTTTTTCTCAAGGCAAAGTCCCTGACTTTTGCAGTTCTGAGACTGCAAAAGGTGGAGACCTCCCACTTCCTCTGATGCCCTCAGGTCATCCTTTTGATTCTCTGGTTCCTACTCAGCAATGGAGATCCTCTCAGCTCTAACTTTGCACTCAAAAGATTTCCTGGTATATCCTTTCTGACCAAGCTCACAACATTTTAAACCATCTTGCTTGGTTCTTTGTTCTTGATTTTCAACATAAATGTAGCTAAAAGTCCCCAATAACAGTCATGCCACCACCCCAATATTTGGCTGCTTTCAAATATCTTTCAAAAGATTAATTGGTCCATGATGCTTACTCTCAGTCTCATGCAAAATCTCTGGAAATGAGAAAAATTCAGTCTTTTGACCAAGCCATAACATAGATCATCTAGAGTCCAGTGACCAATACAGTCCTTCTTCCCAGCAGAAATCACCCCAGCCTGGTCTTTACAGACAGGATTTCTGTCAGTCTTCTGGTTTGAACTCTGACAAGAGCCTCCTAAACAGGATAGCCAAAGCTTTTCCAGTTCTTCACAAGAATACAACCTCTCCAAACCTTCCCTATGTCTTCTCACAAGCCATTTCCAAAGTCTCATGATCCACATGGTCAGATTTAGTCATAGTAATAACACCATTCCTGCAGTACCAAATTCTCTCTTAATTACTTACTCTTCTCTCATTGCTGGGACAAATACCTGACACTCAGATCAGGGAAGGAAAGGTTTATTTAGCTCTGAGTTACTGGAGGTTTCAGTCCATACTTGGCTGGCTCTAAGGCAGACTTGCACATGGCAGAGAGTAGCAGTTCATGGCTTCTCTCTTAGGCCAGTTTTGCTCTCTCCTTGCAGTTTTCCTTAGATGATCCACATTTCTGTTTTTTTCAAACTTCTGGGGTTTCCACAGGTTGGACTTCTCACTCACAGCTTCACATACTGCCTTCTCAGGACACACTGCCTAGCCTCCCAGGCCTTCTTCTGAAATCAAGATGGAAGCCTTCTTAATCTCAGAACTCCTGCATTTTGCATGCACCTAAAACCAGTGACACATGCATAATGTGAAGGCCTGCTGCCAACTGGAGCAGTAGTCAGGATTCCTTCTCTCTTAGCTGTAACGATAGAGTGCCTGGATTTCTGTGCACTCTGACCTTGATTCCAAGGAACAAATTCTCTATGCCAGTGCCATTCTGTAATCTGGTGTGGCCACTGCCTCCATTATGGAACATGGAAGTCTGTGGCTTTCTCCTCAAAGCAAAGTATCTCATCCTCGTGATTCTGAGACTGAAAAGGACGAGAACCTCACACCTCCTGTGATGCCCTCAGGACATCTTCTCTATTCATCTGTTCGTCCAAGGCAAAGGAAATCTCAGTTCTATTATTGCAGTCCACAGCCTTCCTGGCATTTTCTTTCTGGCCAAATTCACGTTTTAAATCATTCTGCTGGGCTTTTTACTCTTCATTCCCACCATAAATCTGACTAAGAACCCCCCAACAATAACCATGCCACTGCCTCAATATTTGACTGAGATTTCCTTTGAAAGATTAACTATTCCACCATGTTTAATTTCAGTCTCAGACGAAGTCTCTGGACATGGGCAAAATTCAGCCAAACTTTCTGCCAAGCCAAAACACAAATGATCTGAAATCAAACAACCAGTGCAGTCCTTCTTTCCAACAGAAATCTCCCCAGCCTGGTCTTTACAGGTTGGCTTTCTATCTGTCTTCTGGTGTGAGCTCTGAACAGAAGCCCCCCTACAGAAGTGCCAAAACTGTTCCAGCACTTTGCTCATAGGAGGCATCTCCAAACCTTTCCTATTTCTTTCCATAAGCCATTCCCAAAAGCTTATAATCCACATGGTCAGGTTTAGCCACAGCAATGGCCCCATTTCTCTGGTACCCAATTTTGTTTTAGTTGCTCTTCTCTCATTACTGGGACAAATACCCAACATGCAAGCTCAGGGAGGGAAAAATTTAGTTAGCTCAGAGTTACTGGAGGTTTCAGAGTTTAAAGCAACCTGAATTATATAGCAAGACCTTGAGACACTGCACCGCCATCCAGGATGATTCATTCTATACCTCCAAGAGAGGCCACCAGGCCTGGGGGACGGGATAGAGGCATATGTTGTCAGTGTAATGGTTCCACACATCACTGGCCCCGCCCCCCAAGTCCTGCCCTGGTTCTCTGGTCCCACCCCTCAAGCTGCATACTTGACAGATACATAATTTTCAGGAGGCTTTGGGAAGACAACTATATACAAACCGTAACAACAAATTTTTACAGAATTTGTTGAAGGAAAGAGACCCCTATTGAAAGCAATCAAGTTAGAGGAACTGAGTATTAAAGGAGTATTACATCAGGGAGGTGTTTTCTGAAAGAGAGATGATTCTGAAATATGCTTTGTTCATGAGAGCAGATGAGAGGAGGGCATTATAGACAGAAAGCAGCTTGTGCACAGGCTTTGAGGGTGGAAGTGTGCTGTGTGTTCAGGAAAAAGTGAAGATGGGAGTGAAATCTTCCTAGGGGAGCAAGAGGAAAAAGAAATTAAGGCTGTATGATTCAGGATCATGCATGGCTCGGCAGGATCTATCTGAGGAGAATGAGAAGACAGAAGTTTAAAAATAAGCTGGAGAGATAAATGAGATTATCTGTAAGATATAAGGGTAGCACTAATATAATGAGAAGAAATAAGAGATGAGGAGTTCAAGTCACTGAGCAGTATGAAATGAAATTGAATTATCTTATTTCAGCCTTTAGTTTTTCCAGGTCTAAATGTCTACAGGACAGAAAAATGATTTCAAAATTTAGTTCAGTTGAGGTATGGGTGGGAATGGTCAACTCAATACTTTAAATTAATTCCCAAAAATTGTTTAGCATAAATTTAGCAAGACTTTTTAATTTGTGGGTGGTTAAACTTAACCTTCATTGATTTGGTACTTTATTGACTTCTTGGCAAAGTATGGCTTTATATTTTTGAGAAAAGTAGCCCTTAAAACTTTCACATGAAATTGGAAGACTTTTTGGGCTATCAAATAGTTCTTGGTAACTTGAGTATCAGTATTTTTATGTAAAAGAATTAAAAACATTTAAATCAAATTTCCTTCTGAGGAGATATCAACTTCAAAATGATAGAAAAAAAAGTGGATTGGCATAATATGTTAGGGGATTTGGTGGACTGAAATATTTGGAAGAGAAAATAGGTATTTTTAAAGGTTCATAGTTAAAGCAAAACATGGAGTTCACCAAAATCTCAACACAAATGCGAAGAAATTCAACGCTGAAACCACCACCTTGTCTGGAATTTCAACACTATTTGAATCCCAGATGTATGCCTAAAGATTCTGTCCAGTTGAAACTGACTTTTCTCACCTATTTTCCATCTTGATGAGAATTAGTGATGTAATAAAAATCTGTTTACCCTCTGTGCTAGGCAGTCTTGCACACAGCCCAGGGGTCCCACTGTCTTGGTATCCCCATGGTTCTGTAGCTCCCAACTACAGGACATCATGGTTAGTCTGTGCGACCAGCAGCAAATGGTGGAAGTGAAGAATTCCTTTCCCAAAGGAGGCCACAAGAGAATATGGCTTTCATCTTGGGAGCTTGCTTTCTATTACTCAGACTCCTCACCCTTGGAGAAGCAAGAACCCATGGGGCAAACATGTCTTTGGAGAGGTCTGTGTGGCAAAGCATCCAATAACCACCATAGACAACCCACTGAACTGAAAAAAACCATGTGAACGAATGAAACTATCTACGTGAATTACAGGAAATAGAGCCTGTAGCTCCTGTTGAGGCTTTGGATGACTGCTCTCAGCCAAATTATGACCAGTAATATTTATATTATTATCATGATTTTGTTATTATTTTATAAATTTTACCTAGGAATGACAGTCACAATCAACTGCAATGGTATTTTAGGAACACACCTCTTTATTTTAAAAATTCTATTTATTTCCAGATGAATCAAGCTTGTGCCATTTGTCTGCCTTCATAGCCATGATATAAGCTCCACAGAGTAAGACTTTGGCTCTCACTTTATATTATTATGTTCCCAGCATGGAGTCCTTTGTGTGTTAAAGATGTTGAGCTCCTGCCTATAAAGTTGTTGAATGAATGAAAGTTTACACATGTACATTCCATACACTTCTTGTGATTGATTTCTAAAAGCCAGATATGTAGCAGTTGCTCTGACAGCTCTTGGTAGAAGATAGGGACTCGGGCTATATTTCCAGATGTCCCTGCCTCTCTGTAAGTGCCTTGGGAGTCTGCTCAAGGGCTGACAGGAGAGGACAAGAGAAAACAGAGAAGGTTGTTTCAAGTAAAGAAAGTGAAGCTCTAATTATCTCAAAATAAGTTGTCAAACAGAGAAGGGATAGTGATTATCCTCAAATAAGAGGCCTCTTCTCCAGGCCTCTAATTTGTGAGGCTCATAACATTACCTGGTTTCTTAGGATACTTGAAAAGATGCTTTGTTCATCTAAGGGTGACATAACCCTGAGGGAAGGGCACAAAGCAATGAGCTAAAGCCATTATGAATCAAAGGACTGAAGCAAAAGTGGAAAACTGGACAGAGCCTCTGGAATTAACCACAAGTGTCTTTCTGGAGCCCTAAAGTCCAAATGGTCAGCAGTCAGCCACCATGGGACCTCTGACCTCCTGTTCCATGGAACCCACTCAATAGTTGCCCTGCTTGCTCATCCAGTATACTGATGACACACCAGATCCAGTCCTGGTGGCCCTGGGCCAACTAACACTGATGGAAACAGATGGAAAGGTGCATTGGGAAAAAGTAACTTTCATCATTTAGGCAGGCATTGTTAGTGAATATGAGTCTGGACAGTAGACTTAGAACAGGACTCTTGTAATTCAGGCTCTACTGGACTGTTGCTTAGAAACTTAATGTCTCTGTGCCTCAGGTCCTTCAGTGATAACACAAGAAGAATCAGGGACCTCCTGATTGTGTCTTAAAGATGTGGGGTTGCTCTATGGAAGTCGGGATGAGAAGTGGCCAGTGGGTAACAGGCTGAGTTGTTCCAAGGTAGTTTTGGACAAATGTCTGCTGAATACTCCCCTGACTATGTAGGCCTTGTGGAAAGGAAATAGAGGGAAACAAGCCTCCAATTCACCAAAAGACCTATGTTTATGGAATTTGGGGACACTTTAGACCCATTCATGGAAGAGTTACACCAACTGGAGGCCAAGCAATATCCAAAGTTTGGAAAGTTTAATGTAAAGATATAAAAACTTGCTGGCTAGAGACAAAAGATTTGGATAGAGAATGAAAGACAGACAGACAGACAGACAGACAGACAGACAGACAGACAGATGGACAGAGAGACGGATGGAGAGACAGACAGACAGACAGACAGACAGACAGACAGACAGTCCCAGATGTGTCCCTTGGAAAATATCATATGCATATCCGAGCCTCAATTTTCTTATTTAGAGAAAGGGGATGACGGAAGCTGTCTCTTGCTTTGATACCAGTTGAGTGAGATAATAGCTGAACAAAGGCTAACATTCTGAAACAGAATAAGTAGTGAACAAGCACAAAATTCTTACCAAAACTCATAAAGAAGAGTGAATTTAAATGCAAATCAAGGTTGATTTAATAAAAAGCAGAAGCACCTGGAATATATAGTTCATAAGAAGACGATGCTTTACTTAGCATTCTCCCCCCAGATGGCGTACTGTATAGCTGAAAGCTTAGTAAACACTTTCCCAGTCAGTCGTTACTTCCCTCAGTAACTTGGATCTACTCATCTCTTCCCTGGGCCTTAGTTTCCCTGTCCTATAGCAAGGTAATGTTCTCTAAAAGAATTGTTCTGCCTTGAGCGACTTTGATCCAAAAATCTGAATAGTCTGGGTGGGTGAGGCACACTTATGTGATTATTTAAGGTGTAGCCGCAGTCTCCCTTCACATCCCTGAACTACGAGAGAGAGCAATTTGTGTTCTTTTGAAACTTAGATCTTTATGCTGATAACTGGATTCTAAATGGAGCCTTCTAGACCCAGATTCTTTATGTAGTGCTCTAGGGGACATGGAAGAGACAAATCCAAGCAGGCATGTGAGGATCTGTTAGAACTTTACAAAATGCAAATCAAACTATCAGAGTTGAAGCTCCTAAATCAAGTTACAACAGTGTTGACACTCCCTAACTACAGCGGTGATGTGCAAATCCTGTAGCAACCGCCACCAGACTTAGAAAACTCAGCAACAGAGAGCCTGCCTCAAGGAAAATGGTGGTCACCTTTCACTGCTGCTTGTGGGGATGATCTCTCTCTCTCCCTTCTCCCTTCCTTCCTCCCCCCTCCTTCTGCATGCATCCTGAATGCTCACATGTTCCCTGACTCCCAACACTCTAAGTCCTCCAGGAAGCGCAGTATTCAGGTTCATGCAATACCTGCTGAGCACAGCACTGAGTACTAGGACAGGAAGAGCTGGGGAAGTCAGCCTGACTCCTGACAGTGTAAAAGGAAAAGTAGGTGACAATGTAGATAAGCACTGGGGAGGAACGTACATTCTATCGTGGCTCCTAATAAAAGACGTTCTTATGTTCCTCTTTTTCTTCAGTCCATTCTCCTTTAGCACCCAGAGCAAAGTCTTCAACTCACTCCACTGGTGCAGATCCTCCAGGCACTCTACCTGACGTGAGGATCCAGTACAGAGTCCTTAGCCTAGCTTGTCAGGCTGTCAGGGTAGAGCAGGTCACCTCTACCCTGCTCCTCTGCCTCCTCTCTCAATCACGCCCCGCCCCTCTTTCAGCTTCCCAGCCTCTCCTGTTATATCAGCTGCCTCCTATCCCACCTCTCATCACAAGGTACTGTGGCTATTTATTCTTCACCCACCTCTTCCGCCAGGCAACCATTCATCATTTGAGCTTCAGCATCCAGCAAATCACCCAATTCATGGTAGGCGCTCAGTAGATGCTAGCTGTACCTATGAAATGTGATCCTGGGCAGGGTGCTTGGCATCACTGTGTCTCAGACTCTTCATGTGGAAAATCAGGACTTTCCTGAGGTTAGCAGGTGAGAGGGTGGGACCACCACCCACAACCGACATGTGGCGGGCACTCTACATATCACAGCATCTTCTCCCTTTTCCTTTGCTCCTTTCTTTTTCTCCCGTAGGAAGACTCAGACTCACAGATGTGACATGGTAAAACCAATGACAAAACTGAGCTGAAAGTTATGCATTTGTGCCACAGAAGCTTAAGAAAGATTTTCTGGACTTCACTGGTCCTATGGGGGGATACTAACCATTACTAGCACTGATTGGATTACTACTTCACACTTTAATTTCTATCATGAAAAAACATATAAAACACAATTTAACATTTTTGACCAATTTTGGGAATAAATTTCAATGGCCCAGCTAGCTATGCTCAATTGTTGCAGAACCATCACTCTCAGTCTTCTCTAGAATCTTCATCTTCCTCAGCTGAAACTCTGCCTTGCTAAACAACTCTCCATTTTCTGCTCTTGACAGCATCATTATAGTTTCCGTCTCTAAGATTCAACAGTTCTAAGTAAGTAATGTAACTGAAGGCATGCAACATTTGTCTTTGTGTCTGGCTTATTTTACTTAACAGAACGTCTTCAAGGTTCATTCATCTTGTAGCATGCACAAAAATTTCCTTCCTTTTTAAAGCTAAGTAATAGACCCTGCATGTGTAATAGACCCTGCATGTGGACCCCACATTTAATTTATCCCTTCGTCTACAGATGGACATGTGGGTTGCTCACACCAAACAGTTAGCTCCTGTGAGTAATGTTGCTATGAGCATGGGGGCTTAAAAATTTCTTTGAATCTCTGTTTTCAATTTTTGGGGGCCTGCACCCAGAAGTGGACTTACCAAATCACTGCTGAGTCCTTATTTAATTTAACTTATTTCCCATAATGACTGCACTACTTTATATTCCCACCAGAAGTGCATAGGACTTCAGTTTCTCCACATTTATGCCAACACTTGTTATTTTCTGTTTGGGTTGCTTTTTTAAATAGTCGTCCTCAGGGCACTTCTCAAGTTGTAAAGCATTTGAGTAATTCTTAAAACCACTGTCTGCGTTTGCCCAGCAAGTTATCACTCAGTGTGCAAGTGCTGTTCTAGTTTGAAAGTAAACCACATTCCTTCTGCCAGCATTCCAGACGAGGGAAAGACAGTATGCAAATCTGAACAAACAACAAACAGCAGGCCAAAAGTTGTGTGAAATAATAAAACCCACAGGGAGGAGCTGGAGCAATCATGGGGAAGGAGGGAAGAGGATGACTTTCAAATTTATTTGTAATAAAGCCCTGATTCGATGAAATATGGATTTTTTAAAAATTGCTTTTGAGAAATGAGGAATATCAGCTCAGAGAGGTCCTGTGATTTGGCACATTTGGGCAGCTCAGGTAAGAACTGAGCGTCAGATGTGTCTTGGAGAAAACTCAATGCTCTGCACATTTATGACACCGGCACTTATTTAGGTGTGTGCTATTCTTCAATACAAGTTTTAAAAGTCACAGTGCCATCAACTTCAGAATGTGTCATCTTTCAAAAATACCACAGTGCGCATGTTGTGTCAATTTGGGGATACCAAATCATCCAGAGTGATTTGGAACTGTGTGCATCTTGGGGGCGGCTAGTTTCCTGGGAGGGTGTCCTGCTACAGCAGCAGAGTTTTCACGTGCCAGTGGCCTTTCTGCTGGGCAGGTCCCAGGGCCCAGCTCCTCACCACGGTGCGCTACTGGGCTGATCTAAAGCTCAGCAGCAGAGCGGGGAGAGGGCAAATGGCAAGGAGCCTTTTCTCCCACCACGCCCGCTCCCGCTCGCAGTCAGCATTCCTGAGCCAGTCTCCCCGCACAGACTCAGGGGAGACAGGGCTTCCTGAGGAGATGAATCACCGTAAACGCTGTGAGGTTACAAATGGGGTCAGGGCAGTCACTCAGAAGTTGCAATAAAGTTTGGAATCTGAAATAAAGGCCTCCTCATGCTCAGGAAATCGAATGGCTGCCCACAAAGGTGTCTATAGACAAACTCTCAGTGGGTCACCAGCCTGTACATGCAGTGACCAAATGCTGCACTCTCCAAAGAGCACTGTTCCCTGCTGCAAATAATTTAGCCACGGGTTTCAAGGGTTCACATCACGCTGGAAGATTGACACACAGACAGAAGTAGACTTCCAGATAAGATCTTGTGGTTAGGGCTGGCCCAGGGGTGGGGACAAAATATGCAGGAGAGTTTCTTTATCATAGTATCCAGTAGAGTGTCGGATTCCACATTCATTCATTCACTCATTCATTCATCCATGCATGTATTTATTATGTATTCAAAAAGGCTCCTTAACAGTACAGTGGTAGATACTAAATATGCAGTGCTGCAGAAGGTATGACGCCGAACCCCAGGATGCTCACACCTTCCAGATGGAAAGACTAACCTGTGCATTGTTGCCTGTAACACTGAGATAGGCATTACAATGAAGGGAAGCATTCAACTCTGAGGACAGAAGAGAGGCTTGAATACAAGGACTATGATGAAGATGTCCAAATGGAGTTGAGATATGGAGTAGGTTTGGAGAAAATATCATGTGCAAAGACACTGTGACATGAGATGTGGTACTTTTAATGAGAAGAATGGAAACAAAGCAGAGGACACGGGTCCAGAAACAGGAAACTGTAATGGTAAACTATGTGCCACCAGACAGGGAAGCACTCTGAGTTTGGAAGTGACTAGATGGAACTTCGTGTTTTAAAATAACTAATGTGTTGCCATGCCAGCGCGACCCCAGGGCATGCTGAGACAGCAATTGAGACTGGGTATGCTGGCACATGCCTCTATCCCAGCTCTTGGGAGGCTGTAAACAGGCAGATCACTAGGAGTCTGATCTAGTAGTGAGACCCTGAACACCCTGTAGAACCTTCCCTAAAATACAAAATAAATAAATAAAAACAGAATAGCTAATGTGATAGATTGATAGACATAAGATAGAGGCTGGTTCAGGAGAAGGACAGGGCTTTGAATGGTGAGAGTTGAAGCAAAGAGATGATGGATTGAAACAGCTCTGGTGGGCTTTCCTTAATGACAACAGGCATACTCAGGAGAAGGTAGAGAGACATAGACACTTGGGAACAGTCGGGCCACCACAGGAACAAGAAGGTGAGACAGGTTGGCAGGAGGGAAAAGATGGACCCATATGTGGACATGTGAATAATAGCTATGGCCCTGCTACGGCTCAGATAGGTGTGGCTTGTGTGAAATTCACACTAGAGCTTGTTCCTTATGGAGGTATTGAAAGGATAGAGACGTAATTCTACTATAGTGTTTAACAGGGGTGTCGGAGATGATTGAGATTACATGAAGTCAGGAGGGTGGAGGTTTTGTGGTACTGAAGATCAAGCTCAGGACCTTGTGCTTGCCAGGCAGGTGCTTATGCTGCTGAGCTCTATCCCTGCCTGAGTGGAAACTTCTGGTGACTTTATAAGAGTGAATCCTGGTGGCTGGCTAAGAAAAGAGAGACCTGAGCAGGGTCTCATTTGTCTCCCATCTTACCATGAGATCTCTTCTTCGCACACATGAACTTGCCTCCTGCCATCCCCATGAAGTCCTCAAAAACTGAACTGATGCAAATTCCATGTCTTTGAACCTCCAGAATTGGGAGTCACATAAACCGCTGCACTTTATAAAGTCACTGAGCCTCAGGTATTTCACCATAGTAATAGCAAATAGACTTGTTACCAGCAGTAGGATGTTATGTGTCATAGAGCTGACATTCAGAGGCCAGTAACACTCTGTGGCCACAAACTGTGAAACATGTGGTAAACTTAGTACATACATGTGCTTGGGATGACCAAACAGTAAAGGAACAATTACAAAATGAGAACAATGACTTTGTTCTGATTCATGTATGTGCGCTTCTTCTTTGGTGACCTAGAACACTTTCAGAAGAGAATGATCCCAGCAAAACACACTTCCTGGCTTCCACCTGTACAAGGAAGGCAGAAGTGACTGGACTTATTACATGTCTGGCTCTGCCACCGCACTATTTTGCCAAGCAGGATGTGTGCCTTATTCGCCGCTATATTCTAAGCATTCGCCATAACATCCACCTATGATGGCCACAGCACAGACAGCTGCTGAATGAATGGGTGCCTAAGGCTGGGGCCATCTACTAGGAAGGTGGGGGCAGAGGTACTCACCTGCTCTAGACCTTAAGGAAATATTCTAGTGAAACTTAGGCATACGAGAGCGGTCAGCATGAAGCGCTGGCAGCAACAGATGCATGTGAAATCCCATCTGCTCAGGGCTTTTCACGCAGAAGCCAGGTCTTGAGGCATGGTGTTTCTCATGCTGTCAGCCTGTCCCCAGGATTAGTTTCTCTCTATAAGTGCAAACCCACTCCTCCGATCTCCCAGCACTGGATGTGATCTACAGGCAAAATCCAGGCCAAACGTTTTTGGAACAACAGATGCATTTTTCATGGCACTTGCTTGTCTCCAGAGAGGCAACATGAAAAAGCAAAAAGGACATAGATTCTCATATCGGGCAGTGCGGGCCTGAAATCTCACTTCACCCCCACTAGCTGAGTTGTGGAGTAAATGAATGATAGGCATCCCTTATCCAGAGGGAGTGCTTTCCAAGAGTACCGGGATGGGGCTGAAAGAGAGTAGCAAATAATCATGTGCCTTACCATGTTCTTATATTCCCCTCAGCATTACCACAGAGGGCCATAGGTAAGCTGTCCTTGCACACTCTATGCCCAGCTGCCACCTTTGCCTTACTGATACACCACTTCCATTCATCTGATAACCCACATGAATACTCAGTGAGATATGGGCAAGTAGTATATGTAGTGTGGACATGCTGGACAAAGAGATGACTCACATTATAGGTGGAAAGGAGCAAGACAATATAAGATTTCATCGCACTGCTCAGAACAGCATACATTTAGAATATATGAGTTATTCTTATTTCTTTTCTTCTTTTTTACTTTTCTTTTTTGTTACCAGGAATCAAACCGGGCTTCACACTTACTAGGCAGGTACTCTGCCACTGAGCTACATTCCTGGCCTTTTTTTTTTTTTTTTTCTTGGTATTTTTTAGGGAAAGATCTACAGGATGTTCAGGATCTCACTACTAGATCAGACTCATAGTGATCCACCTGTTTCCAGCCTCTCAAGTGCTGAGATTACAAGCCTGCACTTCCAAGCCCAGTCTCAGTGGTCTTCTCAGCATGCCCCGGGGGCCAGGCCAGCATGGCAGGGTCTTTAATCTGCTGAGCTATTTGGCCAACCCTTCAAGTTGTTCATATTTCTATAATTTTTCATTTCAACTTTTCAGACTTCAGACAATTGAAACTGTTAAAAATGATAATGCAAATAGGGAATAGGATAATTCTCAATCTTCTGAGTGTTGTGTACTGTCCCTGTGTAATGCAGATGTCAGTTACCACTTACAGGCTAGGCAGAGGGACATGCCACATCTGGAGGAGATGGCCTAGTATGACTTTCAGACAGTGGGGACACAGTTGCTTGTCACATTCCTCAATAGGAAGGTCAGACGCACTAAGTCTCCTCAGTTTTTTTTTTTTTGTTTGTTTGTTTCAATGTTTTTATTGTTTAAATTTAACAAGGTTATATTACATATTTTCATCATCAGATCAGTTTAGATTAATACATATAGGTATATAAGA